>JBBMOI010000023.1:815000-877500 GCA_038088405.1 Porites divaricata
CCATTTTTCGCGCGGGTCTCAGACTCTCGTTCCTAAACCGCACGGAAACGCTTGCTACGCAGGCTACTGTGCATGGAACCTTGCGTTTCCTGTATTTATCTCACCTATTGTATGGAGTTAATTTTTGTGAAAATCTTTATTATGAATCGGTATATTTCAAAGAGCTACACAACGAGCAAGAATACTATTGACCGACAATATACAGAGCGGGCGCAGCTGTAGTGTCAACTATTGCTAGTTTATTGTGTGATTTACCAAAAGTGTTGACAGACAAATCTCAGGTATGTGCGGTTGAGCTCAAGTTACTAAGTGTTACTAGTTAAGCAATAGAAAATATTTTCCGTGTTTGCGTAGCCTGATATAAACACGAGAGGGTTTGGGAGAATTCGAGACAGTTATGCAAACCCGATACGAAGTCGAGGGTTTGCATAACTGTCGAGAGAAATTCTTACCAGTCGCAAAGTCTTGTACACGAAGCTTGTACGCGTAAATCAGTCTTTGTTTTGCAAAAACGATGCTTTCCAAAATACGGGTTTTTCTCGCTTAGAATGTCAGCTTAAGCGAAAAAAAAATTGACACACCTTCTTTGTAAGGATTTTTCAAGTTTCAACCGACCAAGGAATGGGTAAATAGAGTAAACTTGTCGAGTTTTGAACTCGAAAACTTTTTCAAATTCGTGCTTGCGTGATTAGCGCGATGAAAACAAAAACATCTTGACGTCAAAACCATGTTTACATACTCTCATGCAAACACTCCTCTTGGCCAATCAGAGCGCGCGTACTATCTTAAGGCCCGTTTACACGACCGAAAAAATTGAAACGGCTCGGATAAAAAGACGAACGGCTCCGACAAAATTTGACGTGTAAACGGTACTTGACCCGTTCCAGTTTTATCCGTTCCGTTCCTAAAAAGGTCCATAGGCGGCTATGGACCCCTTTCGGAACGGAACCAATAAAAAACGGTTCCGTACCCACATTTTTGCTTTCTTTTCAACGTGTAAACGCTCGCCCTTTTTTCTGTTCTGTTACGTTTTTTCTGAGCCCGTGGTGCTCCACGTCAGTTGTTTAGCGTACGGCACATGTGTGTTAGGCTTTAATTCTTCAGCAAAAAATGGCAGAGAAGAACACAGGCAGCCCAAGCTCGGTGCGTAAATTACCCCGAGTTTCGACTCCTGTTTTGGATATTACGAACGATTTGAAGAATTTGTATGAGAAATTCAATATAGCTGTCAAAACGTAGAAATATAGGCATAAATATAGAAATAAATTGTACTTTTGTAAACTTTCGGTTCTGGGCAATCTAGCGTGCGCTCAGGAAACTTGATGACTACGTGTTGCGCGGTGAACGCGAACATGGACTCAGGGGATTCGTGTAATCAATATTGCATGACCAAACATGGATCTTCCTACCCTCAGATAGTCTACTGATTACGCGTGAGCGGTCTTTGGAGTTGTCCAATTAGATGAGCGTATATAAGAAGTTCGCATTCACCACGCAACACGTAGTCATCGAGTTTCCTGAGCGCACGCCAGATTGCCCAGAACCGAAAGCTTTCCAAAATTATTCCAACAAAAAACGCATCACAATACCCATGACGAGGCGAAGCGGCCTTTCGACAGTGAAGAGCGATACAAGGGCTGTTAATAGGAGAACCATAAGCCTTGTTTTTCTCCTGATTCGGTACATTCTCTCAGAAGCACTTCTTTAAAGAATCGCACGCGCTGTCAGACTTAAATTTCGTATTCTCTTCTTTAGAACAAACCAGAAAAGTGCTTTTAAACCTGCATCCATGATTGTCGCAGATACGCAGTCTACTGTATGTGTAAGCGCATATGAACAACGAATAAAAGCATTTTTATTTAATTACCGTGGGCTCTATCGTTACCGGTCTCGAAGAAAACAACGTGTAAACAGTCTAGTACCCGTTCCAAGGGGCTCTCAAGTACCGTGCCTTTTCCGGTCGGGCACATTGCAGAATCAACCTCGTTCCCAGGGTTCTCTCCTACCCGTCCCTACGGAGCGAGCGAGAGAGAGACCCTGGTTGGGTCTTGTCACGTGGTCCCAGAACAAAATTAATTCCGAGGGAGGAGTCCCTTGTCTCTCAATTTTTTTGTCTGGTTCGTTTTCACCGTTCACGCCAGGGTTCACGCAATGATCGAAAGGGCAAGACAGATTTGCTAAGCCTCCAACTATAACTGAAATTCGGGAAATTTCTGCCTAAACAGAGTTATCACCAGATAAACAAGCGAATTACCAGCGGAGAAATAAAAAAAAACTCGTGTTATCGCAGTTAAACCGATGACAACAATTAGATACTAAAATCTACGATCCTGACTAAGACACAAGCGCGTGTTTATGCGCATTGAAGGGAAAATCCATGTTCGTTGAACTTGCATTGAAAGAATCAATGTTTGTCGGTGACAGCGGCTGGTAATCGGCCCGAATCAGTACATGCAAAACCTAAACCATTAGCGGTGACAAAACATAGCAGTTACGTCAGGGGCACCCAACGGCAATTTTCGGAAAATATTTGTTCGGAAGACGATTTGAGGTCTAGAATTTTCGAAACATTGGTTGTAAAATTTCTTGCTTGCCTGCCTCTCCTGGGATTTTCGAACATCTAAAAAATGGTATAATTACCCATTTTTAACGGATTTTTACCCTAAAAAAGGCCACCTAGAATTTTCGGAAGCCTTTTTCTGGCTGAAATTTTCGAAAAGGTAAGTTTTGATCCCTATAATTTTCGGATCACTAGTCTTTCAGCTAGGAAATCCGAACAGATGAAAAGTTTTTTAGGGGATAAAAATATGCCTATATCTGCCATGTAAATACTAAAATACGTTCAACAATGCTATGTTAAGTGGTTTTGAACTATATCCTCGTTGGGTGCCCCTGTTACGTTGAGAGCAGAGGATTCATTTTATATTCACAAGCCATATTTTTTAACAAAGAAACTTATACGGCTATTCTGTTGATTTTAAACGACGACAAAAATACAACACAGAGCCGTTGGATAAAAATATACTCTTCTAAGATTCTGTTTACCTCTTTTCATTTGAACAATCAAACTGAGTCCGGGCGGCGTATTCTCTCTTCCTGTTGCTTCTGTTTGATTTTAATATTTTCGAGGTCGGTGAGGACGGTAACGCTTGATGCATCTTTTCGGCCCCAATTCGAACTGCATCAAAAAAATCATAGTTTTGAAAATACATACGATTGCTTTCTAAAGGTGGCCTCCATAACATAGAAATGGCAATTCAAGTCTACTGCGTTTCGGTATGAATACAACCGCCTAAAATATTTTTGACTGCACAAGTGGTGAATCCGTGATTTCCTTTGCAACATCCGATAAACATCCAGATATTCTGCACGAAGTTACGCTTTCGCTGTCAAAGGATTCGGCGTCCGAGGTTTTGTCTTGACTAGTCCGGGAACTATAAAAAACAGGACCCTTCAGACAAGGTCGGATACACAGTTTCCACTGATCTCGACGTCTACGCTCTGTAGAGACAAATCTCACACTTATCCGCCCCTCCCCCAAGTCGTTTGTTTGTAATCTCCCAGATTCTGGGAGACACGTGACCAGACCCAACCAGGGTCTCTCGACGGGTAGGAGAGAGAACCTGCATGGGAACGAGGTTGATTGCAGAATTTGTACGTGTAAACAGGAGATTTCGTCTGGAACCGGTACTTGTTTCTAACCGAGCCGTTCCTTCTCTTTTAACGTGTAAACGGGCCTTTAGTTATTTTATAAAATACTTTGTGTCAAGCATAAAAATGCTTCGTGAGTGTTTAGTTTAGGTGATTTTGTCTTAGAAAGCCTATTCTTTGCTCAAAGATTGTGGATTCTTAATCTGTTTTCTGCCGACACTGGGCTGTGGCCTCACGTTTTGAGTAAAAGATTACAATTTCTAGACGTTTCAAATGTTGTTTACTTCATCGCAAAATCATGTTTCTTCTGCGAGAGAACTTTACCGTCTATTGCCTGCAATAATGATGTCATTGTTTAGTTTCAGCTAGTGACTTTTTATGTTACTTAGCTTCATAATTTTTTTTTTTGCCTGTGTGCTTTGTCGTCAGATATTAACACGGAAAATATGCACTATTACACAATACGGTAACCACTAACAAAGTGGGCTTTCAAACGATTTTGCAAAAAAAAAAAAAATCTTAAATGCCAATAGTCCCAGATAACGTCAATAGCATCACAGTCAGTTTCAGATACAACTTGAACTTTGTTTTATCAAGTTTCTAGCATTTTTCGGAAGAGAAAACGGATCAGGGCCGAGTGGCTCTTACAAAAGTGGAGGTCACGGGATACGAACAAATGCTGTTTGTTTTTTAAAAAAATGCTCCTAGTCGCGTCCGGTTTAGCGATTACTATACTGCTTAATTGCCAATCACCTCATTAACATGGGCGGATTTAGGGGGTGGGGGGCTGAGGGGACCGCAGCCACCCCTTTTTTCTGCGGATATTTTAAAAGAATACTCAGTAGAATAAAAAGTATCTTTAGTATAATTACATAGATGACTATCGAAAATAGAGCGCTGTGATTGGCTAGGAGCTTCGCACTATCCCGCTATAATCACCGCGCGGTGATTATAGCATTGAAGGCTAGCAGTTTTCAAAATGGCAGCCAGATTTTTTGATGTTTCGGGGTCGGAAATTGATCAATAATTTTATTTTCTCGAATAATCATCAATGTAATTATACTAAAAGAATTAGTCGCCTCAGGCGACGTGAATATTGGCGAATAGTCACCTCGACTTCGTCTCGGTGACTATTCGCCGATATTCATGTCGCCTTCGGCGACTAATTGTTAAATATAGCTGGCAAGTGTCCCGATCACCCCTTTCTGAAGTTTCTGGATTCACCCATACTTAATTACAAACGCATGATTAGACAGCCGTGACCCCCACGCCAACGCGAAATGTGACATGCACACACACACGGATAAAATATGATAAAATAAGCGAAGACCAGTGGGGAGCTCTCAAATGATTGTCCGTTTCCTAATTAACTTTGTAATTTTTTTAAAATTTATCAGCCGTTGCGAAAGAATTTTATACCTACGTAACCTTGATTTTACAAAGCACTGAAGTACACTGAATTACGAATCACGCGCGTACGTACTGTGTTTTACATTTCTATGAGGACTAAGTCACCCACATGAGCCAGAATGAGAAACGGCACTTTCATAAGCCAATCGCCAAGCAGTTAAGCTGGACAGCTGGGTCAATTTTTGCCTGCGAAGCAAGCGAGTAAAAAAGATCCTTCATATCTATTGCTGTCGTTTCAACTTTCGCAATTGGAGACGGTTGCTACGCAGGCAATTCAAGCTGGAATAATTTTTGCTAATTTGCTTTTAAAATACCCAATACTAAATGTAAACAGTGCCAAGCCACGCCAACGCACAACAAGTTTGTCTGATGAAGAAGAAACTAAAATTGACCTTGATCTGCTAGATCGCCAAAAGCAATGTAACATGACTCGATAGTAATCCACTGGTGTTTAGGAAGTTGAAAGACAACTAAGATCACGTACTCAACGTTTATTTAACGTTCAACTTAAGAATAAAAAATTCAGTTATTAAAGTGTTATAGTCATTAGAGTAGTATAACAGAATCACTAATTGGAAAAATTAGAGACTTAAGCTAAATTAATGAAAATAATAATAACAAAATGAACAGTTTAAATTAAAGGTACTTATATAAAGTATATGTGTAGCATAATAAACGAGTACAGAATGATAAGTCATGGAAGTGCTAGAAAGTATTCTGATCTAAAGTTCCTCTAGCCTGAGTAGCAAGCGTTTCCGTGCGATTTAGGAGCAAAGAATGAGGAACGAGAGTCTAAAATGGCGCCAATAAAAGAGCTGGGAGGGGGTGGGGAAGAAAGGGAGGAAACGCTTCCCCCTCCCCCCACTTTCATTTTTTTGGCTCTTGTTTCATTTCTCGCGCGGCCAAAACCTAGAATACCGTTCCTCGGTCTTTCTTTGCTCCGAAACCAAACGGAAACGCTTGCTGCGCAGGCTAAAGTTCCTCTACTGTAAATGTCCCGGGGGTTATTCCCTTATCTAAGCCATATAGGTATGTCCCGCCCCAAAAAGTGTGGTTTTTTCCGTTGGTCTGAAAACGGGTCTACATTTTGCCCATTTTGGCATGGAACTACGGGACGGTGTATGAACGTATTTGTTATTTCAGTTCCAAAATGAACACCGAGAAAGAAAGAGCTAGTAATGATGACATAATTTCTTAGAGACCAGGTCTGAAAAAGGTTATGGGTTTTAGAGGCCTGGTCTGAAAAAGGCCGCGGTGGAAAATGACATTTTTTAGTCTGAAATAGGGTCACGATTTTTGGCGGCACACACCACCAAGAATTCCTAGGGGTACCCCCTTGGGGGTAAATGTATCTAGTATCATGATAAAGATACTACATACATACATGTTTATTTGGTAAGCAGGTCAATAGTGGCAGCTTATACAGCTGATGTGGACAAATATAATATTAAATAAACTAAAATATAATAAATAATTTAGATTTTACAAAGAAAGCATTCCGAACAACTGTAACGATCAATCAAGTTTGCGGGTTTTGGTTTTAAATTCCAAAAGAGACAAGATTTCGAACTTCCTTAGGCAACGTTCGGTTAACTGAATTTTCTAGTGATGAGTGCATTTGAGGGCAGTTCGTTTGGATTTCTTTCGTTTGTTTTACCTCTTACTCGGCCAATGCTTGAGATCTCTAAGGCAACATTATATTACTTCATATATACTAGATGTGTGTGATGGAGTAATTAATTTTGAGTAACTGATTATATGAAGGGTTCACGGTTTCGTTAATCGTTTGTCGCACGATAGATAATGATCGCGACGTTTTGACCGTGTACTGCAGTTCGTCGCGACCAATATCTGACAGTCGTGAGACAAACAATTAACGAAACTCTTTAAAGACATTATTCAAGAAGAATAATATATTTCATTTCGTTAAAACTCATATTTAATAATATTCTTCACATATACCATTGATTGAATTAGCAACGGTTTTCTCAGTATAAAATCATCCAAGCCATGATCGCGAATTCAGTCAACTCCACCTTTCCTCTGTTTACACGATAGATGAGCATCCGTCCAGAAAAATGATTTCTTAAGCTTCACGCTTCGATCGTCATACAAGTGGATAAGCAATACAAGCGGAAAGAGACCTTTCACCTCAGAGTTTTCTCGACAGTGTACACAACGGGAAGTTTGCAAAAGAAGCATCCCTGAAACGGTCGGGTAATTCTTGGAATAATGGCATAAAAATATATATTTGAATATATTTATATAGATATTTGCGCCTTATAAGTTTTGAAATAAGTTTTGAATAAAATCAAGCTCATTTTTGCCGCGAAGGCGGATGCCAAGTGGCTAAGGAAGAGTTACATACCTTCGCGATCATTACATCACTCTGATAAAAGGATACTTCCGCTGATTTTGGACCTTTAAACTATTTAACTATTTAACATTTATGTTTATTCAAAGAACGTTCATCGCAAAAGAATTTCTTAATATGTTAATCAAGAATTCAAGATTTTGGAAGCTTAGGAACTACATTGAATTCTTCAAACATTAAACAATTGTACTAAATCATCATGGTTAAACTATAAAATAAAGGTGTTGGTGTTTGAACTTTTATCTTAATCGAGTTGTCATCCAAAAGAGTTTGAAGTTGAACTGAAAGTCGTTGTTACCAGAAGAAAATGGAGTTGAGAGGATTTTTTGCAGTGAGTATACCAGAACTTGAACTGCCAAGTTTTGTTTTGTTTTAGCCTGATGCTACTTTTAAGTTCTAAGTTTGGGTTTGACTTTTGTAAATCTGGGCCAGGTTGCATACCGAACCTCCTTAAGATAAGAGAGCTGTTAACTTTTGTTCTTGAAATAATGGTTATTATACGAGTTCCCTTAATCTTAACATGTTTTTTGCAACCCGACCCTGGAGACCGTGTTTCATGAAAAAAAAAAAAAAAAAAAAAAAAAACGAGTTTTCTTGACGGATGCCTGCAGGCAGTGCTTCATCACGGTTTGAAAAACTGTTGTTTGCCTGGAACAATTTATCCCGAGCTTACAACTTAAAACAAGACATTTCTCTTTTTATATACAGTCGAAACTCCCGAAATGCAAAGACTTAGGGCGGGTCACTTACGGAAGGTCGTCGCTTCGAAGAATCGAACTAGAGGGGGTCTCTTCCTAGAGGTCCTGACATATCTACTTTTTGCCGTAGAATTTATCTCTTGTAATTTCTAAGTTATGTATACGTGTAGTTTTGTTTTGACACTCAAAGTTCTTCTAATAGTCTGAGTGGCATAGTGCATACATGTATAGCGAACAACGAGACCGCATCATGCGTCAATTGTCGCTTACAAGAGGTTAAAAACAATGGAAAACTATAATACTATAAGGATAAAACGTGACCAAAGTCGCTTATGAGAGGTGGTCGTTCATCATTGAGCATTGACGGGGAAAAAAGTTCTCTCGGTAAGTGGTCGCATCTTTGTCAGAGGTGGTCGTTTAGAGGTTCTAATTATTGAGCATTGACTGGGAAAAAAAGTTTTCTTGGTAGGTGGTCGCTTCTTATGGGAGGTGGACGTTAATGAGAGGTAGTCGCACATAGAGGTTTGACTTTATTTTGATTTTAAGGGTAACTAATAGTGTGCAATTTTCGAATTTTGAATGATTTTTTTTTTGTTTCAACGTATAATCATATCTTTTTTTTTTGTTCCTAGACCGTTTTCGTCTTTTTGCTTGCTGAGGAAGTATACTCTCTCAGTCTTATTTACGACGGTTACGACTGTGAAAGGAATAATGAAAATAGATGCAATTGTGATGGGCGTTATGTGAGAATAAATATGAAGAAATGCGAAAATATAAACTCGCGAAACAAATGTAAAGCTACTGCGGATGCAGAAACTAGCAGCAATTCAAACACAAGTGAGTTGGCGGGTTTCTTGATGTCCTTCTACTGCTCTCAGTCACTTTCTATCTCAAAATTATTTTAACACGGAAAATTTCCAAGCAGAAAATTTCAAATTTTTTTACTAAAGACAATCGCGCCACTGCGGGGACCCTGTGGTCTCTGAGCCGAATTCCTATGTTATTGGCGACACAACATGATATCCGACACATCCACCCACAATCGGAAACTCTTTTTCACTCCTTCTAGAAATATTAAATTTTGCAGTGTTATTCTTTTTTTTCCCTAAGGTTGAATAATTGAAAATTTGTCCCTTATTATCCCATTTGGCTCTCTCTGGTTTGATCAGGAATGTGTCTTCACCACTTGCCAAAAAATAAAAGGCACTAGTGCTATGTCATAAAGCTTATATTTTGGTATTATGTTTCTGCAGATTTTAGGTTGGAGAAAAAAGGACAAAAGAGATGCATCTCTTTCAACAACATCTATTCACTTACGGTAGAAAGAGACAATACAGTCAGCTTCCAGGTGAGTGAAAACACTAAAGAAACTTCCTCTACATGCAGGCTTATAATTGTGAAACCGAAAGATCCTTTTTGAAAATAGACTTTCCGATTATCCCATAACGCAACAGATTTAATAAATAGGTTCAATTTTGCCGGTGAGTGTCTTTTTAGTTAAATATCACAACTGGTCGAAGACACCACACACGGCAAAATGAAATCTATGAGTCTGAATGTGAGAAAAGTTAGAACGCGGTTTAAAATCGTTGGCTCTCAAAAGTTGTTCACATTAGTATTTTTAAGGAGAGTTCTAGGCGGGAAAATGTAAATGCCCGGATAGTCGCCGAAGTACCACCCGTTGCACTGCCACAGTAGATGCAGCGAATTTCTTGCTTTCGGAGTGGCTGTATTCTTTATGGCATGGGATAAATTGACGTATAAATGGTTATTGCATGAAAGCTATTTATATTTTTAGTTATGTTACTCTGAATTCTGTAGAGCCTTTTCACTCATATGGCCTGCAGCTATGCAAAGTTATTGAAACAAAAGGACGTCTTTACATAGCATAAAGGTTCAACTCCCACAGCAATGGTTAGGGAAACCAACAATAGGCCATTTCCGAGGTCCAAAAAGTTTCACTTTCAAAACGAGGCTAAGTGCGAAACCTTTGTTGTGGAAATGAGTTTTATTTGCATCATAATTAAAACTCATTTCCACAACAAAGGTTTCGCACTTAGCCTCGTTTTGAAAGTGAAACTTTTTGGAACTTGGCAATGGCCTATTCCGCCTTTCTATTTCTTTGAGACACCAACATGGCGGACGTGTCGTCATGTAAAAATGCTCTATTTAAAGCTCAAGCGACATTCAGTCGCGATTCGTGGGTAAAAAGTATTGTAGGAAGAGCATTCTTAAGAATCCCTTTCTGATACTTATATGTCTATCGTAATTTAAAATAATAATAGTCAGTAGCAATGATTTCACCAATGAGTTGTTACATATACACTGACGACACAGTCGATCTTTTGCTTTTTCAGAATGTTTCCTGTCAAAATGGTAAAGATACCGTTTGGTTAACTATGGAAAGGAATAAGCTCAGAAGTAAATATAAACGTCATCGTGTGTTTTACTACGAAAAAAATGGAAAGATGTGTCTTACGCGCGGCTGTACTGGAACCTTGTATATGACTCCGGTTAATTCAACAGATGTCATTGACCGAAAATGCCTCTTTTCAGGTCTGGCGCGTTAAAATTCTCAGCTGCATTGTTTAACCTCTAAATAATTAAAGTACAGAATAGGACAACCATGTAACCAGTGTAGCCGTAAATTATATTGCAATAAAGAGAGCAATTGTTATTAAACTATTTTCTCTCCTCTGTTCTTTTTTGCTTTCCTTTTGCTTGACATCCCTAAGTGATACTTGAGCAGTAAAACAGAATTTTGGCGGTCTATTCCCTACAAGTAATACCAAATTCTGTAACTACATGTATGTGATGACGAATACCCGAGTCCTTTCATTTTGGGGCTAATCATTAAGCAACAGTCATCCGTGTCTCATTTTGCCCGAAATGGTGACAGTCAAGTGAAACTGAAGTCGACTGAAGGATGGGCATGAATATGTTAATTGTAAACGGGGATTACTTACGGTAAGCTTCGTTAACGACAACAACATCAAAGTTATTTAACTCAGCTAGCCACTCACAACAAAAGCAGATTTCCAGGCCGGTGCGTAGGCAAACACGCATTACAGAAGCAAAATGTGACAAATGTTTAGAGAATAAACTGATTTTTTCGTAAAAATGTGCACAATGCAGCTAGTTTTACAATGTATGACGGTGGGAGTTTTGGAGAATAATTAATATAGGTTTTAAAATTTTTTCACACAAATAAAGGAATCTGAGCGATCCAGCAAAAGGCAAAGAGGCACGTTTGCCTCTAAATTCGGAGAGTGATTGTGTTGTTTTGCCTCGTAAGAAAGATCGTTCGAGCGCATTGCACCACTATACATAAAACTACGTTTGAGGAAATTCTTTTTTGGCCTTTTAAGTGCTAGATCAGTTTCAAGATTCCTATGGTTATGGTTGGTGCTACTATCGCTGAGTTTTGTACGTAAGGGGCTGTTGGAAGGAGACAGATTGGTCATTGAGGATTTTGTACATTAGGGGGGTAGCCTTGACAAGTGAACGACTGGTCTCGAGGTTTGTCCATTTCAAATTATCATTTTACAAGCACATCTTCCGATCTAATGTCATATTATGATCTGATAAACCCGTTAATCATATTATTAAAGAGGCTACCTGCGACCCAGACATTAATAGGAATTTCAAGGTTTCGAGGGGACTGGTCGTTTACTATTTGTGAGGGGTGCTGGCTATTTGAGAAAGCTTATTAAGGACGGTGTCCACTAATGGGAAATATTTTTTCCCAGATAATGACTATGTGAGACAAGTAGATCATATCAGGGGCTATTGAAATCCAAAAAGAAAACTGGGGGTAACCACGCATTTTTCAGAGATAAGTACGCTTCAAAAAAAAGTTAGTTTTTCCCCAAATTTCAGAGTGTACAAGTGAACTGGCACAAATGCAATGATAATTGTAACAAGGTTTCAAAATAAGCAACAAATGATAACATAACAACTGCTCTTTATACGTCTTTTTTCGAAATATCAGCACAACTGGGAAGTTATCAACAGTTACCCCTCTCCACGCGTTTGCCTTAAAAATAGTGTAAACGACATTTTCCTTGAACCAAAAATTGATCGTTTGCTAAGTAGGCTTATTACTTTCATTCGGGTTTTTAAAAGTTAAATTGGTTGGTTTCGACCTTAATTTAATCGCTTTGGGGGTTATTTACAATTTTTCCCATCCCCTCCCCGGTCAGTTTCACTATTGCTTCACTCAACGCGGAGCACTCTGGGATATCCACAATGGCTAACAGTCAGAGAGAACAACAACCCACGGAGGAGAGCAAAAACAGAAAGTGAAACAGGACATTTCATGGACTCTAAGGAAAACAAATTATAATATTTCATTCAAGTGGAGCCTCTCCGTCTCAAAAAATTAACAAAACATCGGAGAAGAGCAATCTCCAAGGTATTACCAGGTGATCTGTGACGTCACTGCGGGGGCCTGGGGAAAGAAATTTTAATGCCGTATCCCATAAACCAAAGCGCGCACCAATTCAATTCAATTCAATCTGTTCCCGTCAGCTTTGGTTTATGGGATGCGGCATTAAAATTTCTTTCCCCAGGCCCCCGCAGTGACGTCACAGATCTCCTGGTAAAGATTACTTCCAGGGCACATAGAGTAGTATGGCGAGCTCAAGATCCAAGGCTGGCGCTGTAACAAACTACTGTACTGTAGTGGAAAATAGTCGACAGGGACTCTTAGACAGGTACTCCTTCAATCGTTTGCTTACCTGTACATGTCCTCAAGATTTTTTGAACTGTAGATGTATTATGGATTGTAAACCCTCTATCGATTTTTATTATTTTACCGGGTACCTCGATCGATATGTTATTAAACTTCCATACATTCAATGAGCTTATATCTGTCCTTTGCGTTATCTCTTTCGGGCTTTGCCAAAAGTGTCATATGACATAAATGATTTGCGTAGACTCAAGTTTCATACATGAGCTCTCTTTTAAAATAGCTGAATACTGCGAAAGTAGTTGTACCGAATGCGTTTATGTACCCTCAAATATAAACTGGGCTATAATGATCATTTTATATATTTCTTTATTTTTTTTGCTGTAGCATTCTGTGTCATGTTCATTTACTATTTTTCGTTCCTAAATGTAAATTTTCGACTTACAGTGTCTGTTAAACCTAAGAAAGTCTTAGAATGGAAATACTATATTTTACCTTCCATCTTTAGTTTGTCTATGTCTAAATGTCCAGATTATGTGTGGCGTGAAATTGAACATTAAGAAATACTATGTACACGACAAGCTGTCCAATGAGTCAATAATTTCGATGCTTAGTAATGCCAAAATGGTTAAATAACAATGATAATAGTAAAAAGCATGACAATTGTTTACGATTTTTTCCACGATGAAAGCGTTTCCTTTGCGGTCCGCAACTGTTTGTGAAGCTGCGATCTCAGCAATCCAAGCAATCTTGTGATAGTTTTTTTCTTGTTTGTTCAACAAATAAAAGCCTCGGACTCTCAATAAAAGGGACATCTGTATGTTCTCGAACGTTTTAAATCTATCTTCTGGTGAATAGTTACATAAAATCTTACAAAATTAAAGAAGTATTCGGGAAAGTGTTCATAGCCGATTAGCCGATAAAACGCGAAGGACACGAGTGAAAGGTAAGCTTGCAGTTTCTCGATTAAGCGGAGGACTTAGAACTATTTTCCTTCTGATTTATTGATCCACTTGCCTATCAAGGGATTTTTTAATACCCAAGCTCTAAGCTACATCTTGAAGCAATAACTTTTAATGTTTTAGAACTGACTTTTGTTTGACTATATGTTCGGTCAGATCGATCATACGGCAGAAATAGCAACAGGAGCATACTTCTTCGGTTTTCAAAGAACTGACAAGGTAAATGGAAATTATTTTTTATCTGTTGAAAAACGACGCATCTTTTCCACAAGAAATAACTAGAACCACCCAGACTTATAGGAGACAAGGCCAGTCCGCGTGTCCTGCGTGCTGCGCATTTCTTTCGCGTCGCGCGCGACTGCCTTGGCATGCGCAGAAAATGTGCGCAGTAACAATAGTGGGCACCGTCCTTAAAAGATTTTCAAACCGACCTCCGCTTTCATCCTAGCTTTTTAGAAATGACCTCCGATCCATTGCTGTGAAAACTACGAACATTCTAGCTACAGATCTTGCCGAAGTTCACCACATACAGTCCGACCTCCATGAGCGACCACCTTTCGTAAGCGAACACCTCCCATAAACGACCGCCAATCAAAAAAAACAAAATGTAAGCGACCGCGACCACGGGCCTGAAAGCTTAATGATTGTCTATTCTTTTTAACTTCTTGTAAGCGACCACTTGACGCATTCTCTGATCTTTTTGCTCGCTCTGTGAACTGTGCTACTTTGAATATACGAAGAACTTTAGTGACAAAATGGAAGTACACATGGCGTAACTTAGACATTGCATGCAGTAAATTATCTTACATAAAGTAGATTTGCCCGGACCTCTTCTCGGATGAGGCTCCCTATGGTTCGATTCTTGTAAACGACCACCTCCTCTAATTAAGCGACCACTAAGTCTTTGCATTTTGGGTGGTTGGTTACGGGAGGTTCGACTGTACTTTATCTGCATTAGTGTTTCTAAGATCGGCTTATGCCATTCTCGGCTGCTGAATTTAATAGGCCATTTCCGAGTTCCCCCGGGCCTCTGTTTCAAAACGAGGGTAAGTGCTCAGCCTTTGATAAGGAAATCATTTTTCATTCTCATGCAAATAAAATTCGTTTTCACAAGAAAGGCTGTGCACCTAGCCTCATTTTGAAAGTGAGGGTTTTGCAACTCGGAAGTGGCCTATTTCAATTTTGCTACTGCCTTTGTATTACTTTCATTCCCTTATCTGAAATCAATCAAGAATTTGAAAATATTAACGATCCCATGGCCAAAAATCACGGACATTTGAGCCCGCGCTGAGGTATGCGGCTTTCTTCTTACCAACAGAGAATCCAATATGGCGGACAAAAAGCGTGCTTTCCTCGTAGATTACACACAGCTTCATAATGTTTCACGTCCAGCAGAAAATCCAAAAGAAGAAAGCTGTACGAGGTGGACAGAATAATCGAGCGGCGGAAAACCAAACATGTAGGTCGATTTTTCGTGTCAATCCTGAAAGCTGATCCATTTGTGTAGCTAATGAAGCAAATCAAATGGCGGCCCCCTCCCCCTCAAAGGGAAAAAACGGTCAGCTTCAGGGTAGCTTTATACACCAGAATTTAGTATCAACCTATAAAAAAGTTCTATTATGCCTTATCAAGTTTGCCGGGTACATCCCTTCAACAAACTACATAGTCATTGGTGAAAAAAGGATTCAAGTTTATTGATTTGACTTAATTACTAACTCATTGAAGAAATACATTGAACTAGAACACCAAACTACCAGATATTACCTGTATAATATATTTACGTTACATGAACTCTATTTTAATTTCTTGTGTTTAATGTGCCTAATCTTATTCCTTTTCGCGTTATTTTGAGTTTTCCCTGGAGGCATTCCTTTCATCTGGACTTGGGGATGGCCATGTATTTGTGTGACGGCTATCGGGTGTCCCTGAACACTTGGTTTTACTTGTAAATTTGTCTTCGCCTGCTGTGGTACCAAAGCCAACTTTGGGCTATTTAATGATAATTCAACTTTTTTTGGCATAATGATCTGCTTGTCTTTCGTAAGCACCTTTTTCTCAGGGATTTGAGACTTTTTACAACAGTTTAACTTAGGGCAGAAACCAACACAAAATTTATCACAAATTGCTGGACATGCATGTAGGGAAGGACTAGTTGCTGGTATTCCTGGAGGACCAGGTGACCCCGGTGGTCCTGGGGGTCCTGCATCACCCTGATCGCCTTGATCCCCTGGTGTTCCCATAGCTCCCATTGCTCCCTGGTCACCCTGAGGACCCTTTGGTCCAGTTACGCCTGGAAAAAAAAAAATAAGGTTTTAATCTTTAGAAATTAAAGCCCCCTATCTATAAAGCTACACCCCAAGTTGCTTAGATAATCTTTAGAAATTAAAACCCACTATCTATAAAGCTACACCCCAAGTTGCTTAGATAATCTTTAGAAATTAAAGCCCCCTATCTATAAAGCTACACCCCAAGTTGCTTAGATAATCTTTAGAAATTAAAGCCCCCTATCTATAAAGCTACACCCCAAGTTGCTTAGATAATCTTTAGAAATTAAAGCCCCCTATCTATAAAGCTACACCCCAAGTTGCTTAGATAATCTTTAGAAATTAAAGCCCCCTATCTATAAAGCTACACCCCAAGTTGCTTAGATAATCTTTAGAAATTAAAACCCACTATCTATAAAGCTACACCCCAAGTTGCTTAGATAATCTTTAGAAATTAAAGCCCCCTATCTATAAAGCTACACCCCAAGTTGCTTAGATAATCTTTAGAAATTAGAGCCCCCTATCTATAAAGCTACACCCCAAGTTGCTTAGATAATCTTTAGAAATTAAAGCCCCCTATCTATAAAGCTACACCCCAAGTTGCTTAGATAATCTTTAGAAATTAAAACCCACTATCTATAAAGCTACACCCCAAGTTGCTTAGATAATCTTTAGAAATTAAAGCCCCCTATCTATAAAGCTACACCCCAAGTTGCTTAGATAATCTTTAGAAATTAAAACCCACTATCTATAAAGCTACACCCCAAGTTGCTTAGATAATCTTTAGAAATTAAAGCCCCCTATCTATAAAGCTACACCCCAAGTTGCTTAGATAATCTTTAGAAATTAAAGCCCCCTATCTATAAAGCTACACCCCAAGTTGCTTAGATAATCTTTAGAAATTAAAGCCCCCTATCTATAAAGCTACACCCCAAGTTGCTTAGATAATCTTTAGAAATTAAAGCCCCCTATCTATAAAGCTACACCCCAAGTTGCTTAGATAATCTTTAGAAATTAAAGCCCACTATCTATAAAGCTACACCCCAAGTTGCTTAGATAATCTTTAGAAATTAAAGCCCCCTATCTATAAAGCTACACCCCAAGTTGCTTAGATAATCTTTAGAAATTAGAGCCCCCTATCTATAAAGCTACACCCCAAGTTGCTTAGATAATCTTTAGAAATTAAAGCCCCCTATCTATAAAGCTACACCCCAAGTTGCTTAGATAATCTTTAGAAATTAAAACCCACTATCTATAAAGCTACACCCCAAGTTGCTTAGATAATCTTTAGAAATTAAAGCCCCCTATCTATAAAGCTACACCCCAAGTTGCTTAGATAATCTTTAGAAATTAAAACCCACTATCTATAAAGCTACACCCCAAGTTGCTTAGATAATCTTTAGAAATTAAAGCCCCCTATCTATAAAGCTACACCCCAAGTTGCTTAGATAATCTTTAGAAATTAAAGCCCCCTATCTATAAAGCTACACCCCAAGTTGCTTAGATAATCTTTAGAAATTAAAACCCACTATCTATAAAGCTACACCCCAAGTTGCTTAGATAATCTTTAGAAATTAAAGCCCCCTATCTATAAAGCTACACCCCAAGTTGCTTAGATAATCTTTAGAAATTAAAGCCCTCTATCTATAAAGCTACACCCCAAGTTGCTTAGATAATCTTTAGAAATTAAAACCCACTATCTATAAAGCTACACCCCAAGTTGCTTAGATAATCTTTAGAAATTAAAGCCCCCTGTCTATAAAGCTACACCCCAAGTTGCTTAGATAATCTTTAGAAATTAAAGCCCCCTATCTATAAAGCTACACCCCAAGTTGCTTAGATAATCTTTAGAAATTAAAACCCACTATCTATAAAGCTACACTCCAAGTTGCTTAGATAATCTTTAGAAATTAAAGCCCCCTATCTATAAAGCTACACCCCAAGTTGCTTAGATAATCTTTAGAAATTAAAGCCCCCTATCTATAAAGCTACACCCCAAGTTGCTTAGATAATCTTTAGAAATTAAAGCCCCCTATCTATAAAGCTACACCCCAAGTTGCTTAGATAATCTTTAGAAATTAAAGCCCCCTATCTATAAAGCTACACCCCAAGTTGCTTAGATAATCTTTAGAAATTAAAACCCACCATCTATAAAGCTACACCCCAAGTTGCTTAGATAATCTTTAGAAATTAAAGCCCCCTATCTATAAAGCTACACCCCAAGTTGCTTAGATAATCTTTAGAAATTAAAACCCACTATCTATAAAGCTACACCCCAAGTTGCTTAGATAATCTTTAGAAATTAAAGCCCCCTATCTATAAAGCTACACCCCAAGTTGCTTAGATAATCTTTAGAAATTAAAGCCCCCTATCTATAAAGCTACACCCCAAGTTGCTTAGATAATCTTTAGAAATTAAAACCCACTATCTATAAAGCTACACCCCAAGTTGCTTAGATAATCTTTAGAAATTAAAGCCCCCTATCTATAAAGCTACACCCCGAGTTGCTTAGATAATCTTTAGAAATTAAAGCCCCCTATCTATAAAGCTACACCCCAAGTTGCTTAGATAATCTTTAGAAATTAAAGCCCCCTATCTATAAAGCTACACCCCAAGTTGCTTAGATAATCTTTAGAAATTAAAACCCACTATCTATAAAGCTACACCCCAAGTTGCTTAGATAATCTTTAGAAATTAAAGCCCCCTATCTATAAAGCTACACCCCAAGTTGCTTAGATAATCTTTAGAAATTAAAGCCCTCTATCTATAAAGCTACACCCCAAGTTGCTTAGATAATCTTTAGAAATTAAAGCCCCCTATCTATAAAGCTACACCCCAAGTTGCTTAGACATTCGGAAGCACTCACCAGTGGGACCAGAAGCCCCAGCAGCAGCTGGAGTTATGGAGGCAGCGCTTGTGGAAGTAGCAGGAACACCGGAAGGTCCTGGTGGCCCTGGTGGTCCAGGGGGTCCTGCGGCTCCTTGATCACCTTGATCCCCTGGTGCTCCCATAGCTCCCATTGCTCCCAGGTCTCCTTGAGGACCCTTGGGACCAGCTGCACCTAAAGAAATGGAGATATATTCATAAGAAACTCGAACATCTAATATGTATGAAACAGTATCCCCAAAACCATTAAGTAGTTTCAGTTTCAGGTTATTTATTTGCTAGAAAAATATATATATACAAACAGACATTCAATATGTTACAAAAATATCAGTTAAATATTAAAGAGACGTAAATTGTAACTAAAAGAATTATCGTAACGTAAATAATTGTAACTAAAAGAATTAAAAGTATTTTTCTGGCGAGGAAGCTCAAATTGAAACATTGGGGCTTATTATATGGATTGAGCTCCCTCTTTAACCTAAAACTTATTGTTGGTTTTCACATGACGTCACTAAAATTCAAACTAAAAAACTATCGATCCTACCGAGATTTTACTTTCACGATGCATTAGAGCAGCTGAAAACTAATTTTCATACAAATTTTCGCTTCAAAAGGGTTCTTGGTTTTGTGATAGAGGACGCTTGAATTTCTAAGTTTTTGCGTGACGCGATATTTACAAGACGGCCAAGAGAGCTGTCATGTAGGTTAAAAAAATGACTTATTTCAGGAAATTTTGCTATTTAAACAGTTCATGTATTAGAAAAAGTATTACTTTAATGTTTATGAGTTTCTCGAGGAATAAATTCACGCTTTTGTAGCAAAACTCGGTAACAGATGTTTCTGTTGGTTTCCGTCCGCCATGTTGGAGCTCATCCAGGTGAGCACCAGCATGGCGTCTCCATACAAGTCTCTATAAATTTGGGTAAAACATTTCTTCAGATATCTCGTATACGAAATATTCCTCTGACCTGAATCTTGGCGAGGGTCTTTCTATATGTACCTCCTTTCATTTCCCAGATTCTGGACTTTATCTATTGCACTGTTTTGATTTTGATTTTGATCTATTTTTGAATGGCGTGACACTGAAAACCAGCAATATTGAATAAATAAATGGCGAAATCATACTGAAACATAAATAGGATAAAAAGAAAGCAAAACAAAACAGACAAAAATCAGCAAAAAAAAGTATTATTTACAAGTGGTGAATCAGCTAAGATGAAATGTTTTCAAGATAGTAGTAGCAGCACTACTTTTTATATCGTAATTAAGCGAATTAAAAATTTTAGGACCCTGAAATCTTATACCAAAAAGTCTTACACTTGTTCGTGCAGGAAATAAGTGGAAAGTATTTGGATTTCTGGTATTATAGGAATGAACTTGATTGGTCATTAAAAACATTTCTTTGAATACATCAGGAAGCAGGCCTATTTTATAAGAATACATAAACTTTCCAACTTGAAAAATAGTAAATTTCAAAGAATTTCAGTATTTGCAAACTTTTGAATATAGGATCAGTGTGAGCATCAAATGACTTCTTGGAAATAATTCGAATAGTTTTTTTCTGAAGTATGGCTATACGATTCAAGTTTGTCAGAAGTCCTAACCTGTGGGACCAGATGCTCCTGCAGATGGACTAATAGAGGCAACGCTCGTAGAAGTAGCAGGTATTCCGGGAAGTCCTGGTGGCCCCGGTGGTCCAGGGGGTCCTGCGGCTCCTTGATCACCTTGATCCCCTGGTGCTCCCATTGCTCCCATTGCTCCCTGGTCTCCTTGAGGACCCTTAGATCCCGTCATACCTGAACGATACAAAATTTGCAACGAAAACTAGATTGAAGCAATATGGTCTGTACAACATAAACTTGCCCATTGAAAGTTAATTTGCCTTGCCTTACATGTAACTATGATTTTATTTTTTTGTATGTTAAAATTTTGTGCTGCATCTAATAAATTGCCCTTGATTTTAATCAATTGAAAGGCATTCTTTCATATTAGAAGTATTGCGTGAGTTTAATGGGAAATGATTTGTACAAGGTAAGAATATGAACTGAGACAAACGAAGGAGACTACGCCGTTATTAATATCACAGTTAGTTGCCGCGAGCTTTGCTGAAAAGAAGCCAACCGTCACGACTTTCAGGGCGTGAAACTCATTCAGTATTACCAGGCCTCTCGAAAAAGTATAACAAGGTGAGGTAGTAACTCGTATAATAAACGAAGTTGGCGAGTAACGTATTGAAGTAGAATCTCCTACCTGTCGGCCCAGCTGCTCCAGAAACCGCAGAGGTGAAGGAAGGTGTTACAGAAGACGCGTTTGAAGCTGGTGGACCAGGTATGCCTGGCGGACCAGGTGGTCCTGGTGGTCCAGGAAGTCCAGCCGATCCGGGGTCTCCCTGAGCACCCGGTGTTCCCATCGCTCCCATTTCCCCTTGTGAACCTTGGGGTCCTACTGGTCCTTATTTAAAGAAAAAACATGCAACGTCAACTAACTTGATATGACATGGTAAATGCTTTGTTCTCGATCAAAGTGCACTTTTCTTGGTTGGTCGCTTACCTCCCGTAAGCGACAATCCAAAATGCAAAGACTTAGTGGTCGCTTACTGGAGGTGATCGCTTACAAGAATCGAACCACATGGGGCCTCTTCCGAGAAGAGGTCCAGAAGATAATTTATTGGATGCTATTTCTAAGTTAAGCCATGTGTAGTTCCATGTTTTTACTAAAGTTCTTCGCATATTAAAAGTAGCACAGTGCACACAGCGGACATAGAGATCAGAGAATGCGTCAACTGGTCGCTTACAAAAGGTAAAAAACAATGGAAAGTCATTTAACTTTCAGGCCCAAAAAGTGGTCGCTGTCGCTTACAGGAGGTGACCGTTTACTAGAAATTGCAACTGTAAGGTTTTGATTGGGAAAGTTTTAATGTTTTGGATTGGCGGTCGCTTATGGGAGGTGGTCGGGGAGGTTAGAATGTACTACAATAACATAACATAAAGGGATTAAAAGCAAAGGTGGCAGGAGGTAACCAGGAGGCTATTTAACTAGCATGACCGAGTATTTGAACTCAGGGAGACTGAGACACAATGGCAGCTAGTGGTCATATTGGGCATCAGGTCTAAAGATCCTTAAAACAAACGGATTTACGAGGTTCATTGTTTTTTTCATTGAGGTTGAAAATAATTAAACGGACTCTTTAATGAAAGCTTTTCTTTCAATCAATGATGTGGAGAAACGACATCTTTGCATTGCCCGACCAAGCTTTAAGCTTACAGTTGGATGACACTCGATTCACAAAGGGAATTCTTTAAAGAGCCAATATGAGGAGAATTTAAAGTACGACAATTCAAAAGAGAAAAGTGCTTTTCAGCACTTCTTTCCAATGATATTTTATTTCTAGCAGACTACGTTTAAGGATTTTACCAGTTGCACCTTGTGGACCAGTGGAATCTGCAGGAGTGGCTGGGCCTACTGGTTCTAATATCACAAAAAATACCAAATTTAATCATAATAACTGCAATCATTATCGTCTTCATCATCGTCACCATAACAAAGTCATCATCATCATTAGTAGCGTCATAATTTTATCGTAGTTCGTTTTGTTTGCAAACTTCACAAGCACCGCTAAAGAGTGCCGCAGCACATGGCTGGCCAACCAATAAAAAATATTCATTAAGCCTCTCTGTATTTCGTAAATTGGCCTGAAAACTATCGTCTAGTGGATGCGGTTCGCATTCTATCTGAGGGCGCTTAATGGAACTCCGGATCTGGAGGTCCTAGTCCGTCGCGTTGTTTCCTTAGACAAGTAACTTTACTCCACATTGTCTCTCTTCAACCCAGGGCCGGGTTGTTCAAAGCCGGGTTAAGATAACCCAGGGTTAGTACGAAATTTGAATTCAGATATGAAAGCTTAAAAAGCAAATTCAGTTTAATTGTGTTTGTCTACAATTTGACGATTAGCTACTCTAAAAAGTATAGAGAAAATTTTCAGAGAAAATGCTTTTGATGAAAAGAAAGAGACCCGGGTTAAAATTTAACCCTGGGTTAGCGCTAACCGGAAATTCGAACAACTCGGCCCAGGTGTATAAATGGGTGCCGGCGACATACTGCTGGGGAGTAACCTTACGATGGACTAGAATCTCGCCCTCCTTCGCATGCTTCATGCTAATGAAACCGGGATAAGCTCCGGCCGTTTGGGCCTTTTGCTCATGTACGCCTTTACCTTTTTTACCTCATGGGATATTATATTTTTGCATATTCTCTCACAGCCATATTGAGTCAGAATTAAGGCAATGATAGTAAAGAAGAAGACTTCTATACATTGTCCAAACTATTTCATATCATCACAAACTTCTAAAGTATCTATATATGGCTAAAGATTATTGCCTCAATTGCAAAGCCGACCAGCTAATAAAGCCGCCTGGCACCTACCCGTTGGTTTGTGATTCGGTGTTGCTCCATCATCAGGCCAAACTGGCAAGGGTACTCCTAAAAATAGAAGGGAGAAACAGCCTCTGATTATAATTACTAAGCCGCATCCGCTCTGCTGGTAACCACTTCTGATCCACAAAGGAAAGCCAAAGTTAATAAGTAATACTGGTTATAGTCAACTGTAGATTCTTTTGATTTTGCCCCTTTAACAAGTTCTTTAATTGAGAGGAGACCCCAGTAGATAACATCCCTTGGTGGTGAGTAGCTTTGGTTAGATGAAGCAACGAGAATCATGAAAGGTGATCAGAGGGATTGGACTTGATTAGGCACCTTATATATCCGTACAGTGATTTCGCTAAGACTTCGTATAGTTTGCATTTACACGACTGTAACTCAAAAACTGTCCGCTGCTTTAAAAAGGTATTCAAGACACTTCTCTTTATTGTAATGCGTTTCTAGCAGTGAGTCGACTGTGGGAAACCTTGGCGAACTTATGGTGCGCGTAAATTCAGGTTCCGCGAGTTCAGCGAATTTACTTAAACTCAGTAGACTAGACACTAAATCTAATTTAAATATGATTGAAAGTAAACCTGCTGGCCAAGGCTTCCCAGGTGGTGGACCATATAATATAGGTGGTGCTGTTGCCGGAGGTCCTGGAGGTCCCGATGGACCAGGGGCACCCGGATCTCCAACCGCTCCTGGGGAGCCTTGATTTCCCGCAGCTCCTGCTGTTCCAGGTGCTCCATCCGCTCCTGTTTCCACTTCTGGCCCACTTGGAAGAGGAACTCCTGATATAAGCGAAAACGCATGGGTAGACACTATGTTCAGAAACTCATGTTGTCTGCACGTCAAAGCATGTTTTCCGCGTTACATCTTGTAGTTGGCAGACCTTCACTCCCTTTGATAATTTCATAGCATTATTGTAATGGTTAGTAGATTACCACATTTTTTGAAAGTTTTCTTTGTTGCAATTTTTACCAAAACTTATGTACTTACAAACTCACAATAATTTGAAGCAAGTTTGTAATACCTGTCGGCCAAGGTTTCTCGGGTGGTGAACCATATAAGATAGGGGGTGTTGTTGCCGGGGGTCCTGGAGGTCCCGGTGGACCAGGGGCGCCCGGATCGCCAACTTCTCCTAGGGAGCCTTGAGCAACTCCTTCTGTTCCCGGTGCTTCATCCGCTCCTGTTCCCCCCTCTGGCCCACTGGGGAAAGGACCTCCTAACATGCCGAAGTCGCATGGGGTTAAGTTACATGTATATACTGTTGTCTTCTCCAAGTTAAAGCATGTTCTCATATTTACGCCGTTGTAGTTGGCAGATCATAAATCTTTCATAATTATGAGGAATTATTACACTGATCTTGGGAATAATCATTGCTTTTCCTGCAATACTCACAAAAGCTTTTGCAAATGAGTGTAGGTATTGCGAAATTATATGTTTGCTTTCTCATTCTCTTAGCCGAGAACGTATACGTTCAAACTAAAAATACCTCCTGAAATATATCTGAATATTTCTTCCGCAAATTTTTAATACCTGCTGGCCAAGGTTTTCCCGGTGGGGGACCATATAAAATAGGTGGTGCTGTTGCCGGAGGTCCCGGAGGTCCCGGTGGACCAGGTGCCCCTGGGTCTCCCATTGTACCAGGGGAGCCTTGATTTCCCTGTGCCCCTGCTGTTCCTGGTGCTCCGTCTGCTCCAGTTCCTCCTTCATTGCTGGTCCAGGTTGGCAGCGACAAACCTGCAATAAGAGCGCCAGGAGAAGATCAGGGCTCAAATTAACAGCCGGTTAACGGACAATAGGGACCTTAAGCAACAGCGTTTTTGAGCGACGGACGTCAACCGGAAGTGGACTTTTTGCATCATTGGGCGGTGGTTTGGTTGAAACTCTCAGGTAAATCGTCCTTGTAAGAGAAAAGAAACTTAGCAATACAAATTTCTTAGCGTCAAGGCATATAGTAAGGGAGAAGACCTCACTTCCGGTTGACGTTCGTCGCTCAAAAACGTCTTTGCTTAAGTTCCCTAATATCCGGCCAAGATGACCCTGTCTTTTTGACAGGACACATAAATAAATGACCACAATTAGAATGAAAATAAAGTTTTTCACTATGACGTTTCAGGAAGACAAGCATCTCTTTTCGAATAATGTTTTTCCTTGTAAGGCTAGTACGTTATAGTGTTATTTCTAAAATTTTGAGCGTTCAGAAGACAGGCATGACCGAGATAAAATTTCTTTGCCCGATCCGCGCAACGAGCGACTTTCCAAATTTATTTTGAGCAAAACATCTGCTGCGGATCATAATAATTATTCGTACTGGACATCCTGTTTTACTGGTGCCATCCTTATTCTTCCGCTAGCGTGACAAAGTAGGTTGGAGATTCTCTGACTTGCAAAAAGAATGCTCGACGATCGGAATCTAAAGATACCATATATTTATTAATCAGTACTCTTTTCGCTATTATCATTTTTTTTTAATATAGAGTACAGCACAAACCTGCTGGCCAAGGCTTTCCGGGGGATGGACCATATAAAATGGGCGGTGCTGTTGCCGGGGGTCCAGGAGGTCCCGGTGGACCAGGAGCACCCGGATCTCCAACCGCTCCTGGGGAGCCTTGATTTCCCGCAGCTCCTGCAGCTCCAGTCGGGCCACCAGCTGCAGCAATTCCTTAATTGTTAAGGGAGCGTGGAGAAATGAATTATGACTTATACTTTTAAGCAGACTCCTGAATTTACTCATGCGTTGAGCAGATCTGTATTGGAAACATGCAATATTGACCTTTTGTTAAATAAAGAGAGAGTTGCCAGTTATTCAAAATCTAAATTGTCTTCGGAACGTAAACGTTTCGACCATTTTTGGTCGACGACGCGAAAAACACTCGCAAAACATTGTGTTACTTTCGATTGCCTCCAAATTTGGCCCACAAGAAGTTAATAGATTTAGCCAATTATGTGCCTAGTTCCAGCCCCCGAGGAGTTTTGAGCTTCACGCAACGGTTTTTTCAAATCTGGTAAAAATGGCGCTCCTGTCGGGAAGAATTTTGTCGCGGGTTTTGCGAAGAGTGAAAATTTGTTTCGACGAATTTCAGCCAAATAAAAGTCAAGCAAATTATTTTGAAGGATTCTGGAGGATAACAAGTGAAATAAACGCGAAAATAGGGGTAAGAAAACAGTAAGAATCTGTGCTTCAAATTCGCCGGGTAGGCCATAGTCTGGCACACATTCTGTTGAAACGCAGTGAAATCCGTCCCGCTGAGCTTTTTCCCTTCCAAGCCTTGCTCATTTTGATGACTTATATCAGTGAATTCATGTTTGCTTCTTTTTAACTCGATATAGTATCTAGTTTCCCTATGCTAATTAGCTCTGACCTCATTTGCATCATCCGATAGGGTCACGAAATAAATTTGTAGAAAATTGTTAGTCGCTTAATATATTCGACCGATATTCGGGCTGTTTTACTTAGATATTGAATAAAAAAAATATTTGTACTGTAGTACACAAAATAGACAACTTCTCTGGCAAAATTACACTCTTAAAATGTTTTAATAATTATCTAGAAGTATGCCTTGTTTATTTTTTCCTTTGCGGAATATTATGGGTTTCCCGAGACCGAAATATTTTTTTTCTGAAAGTTTAATTTTGCCCTTTCCAATGAGGTATATAATGGTAATTGAACTGAGTGGAGTGCAATTTGCTCTGAAATCATACGCGTGATTTCAAAATCGGACGAGCGCGCAGCGCGAGTTCGATTTGAAATCACAAGTATGATTTCAGACCAAAATTGCACGACACGAAGTTCAATTACCACTTTATTACATCCATTTTGAAATCGCAGAATTTAGTCAGTACTAATATTTATTGATAAAGTAGCTGGTTTGTTAAAAAGCCGAAACAAAAAGGCTTTTACATCTCATTTTGTATTCGAAACAGAAATGATGTGATTTAGAACAAAAATGGTGCGATTTAAAACAGAAATGATGCGATTTAGAACATGAATGACGCGATTTGGAACAGATGTGATTTAGAGCAAAAAATGGTGCGATTTGGGAATAAATCACACTGCTGAGATCCAATCAGATTGCACGGATCGCCAGTGATTTCAAAGTGGATGTAATAAAGCTTGATATAGAACTGTAAATAACAGCAGAGATATAATTTTTTAAAGTTGCATGGTCAAAAATACTTAAAATACGTTCCGAAGACAATGAGCTGTCAATACCAAAAAGGCTTAAATTTATATAGTTGGATCGTTCGTCTTGCGGACTATTTTTCGTTTCAAGTGCGTAATTTGAAGAGTACATTTGGTGACCTGAGTAGCAAAACTTTGCTCCCTTACGAAGGAAAAACGTATTTCTTAAAGCAGAAGTTCCGGTTACCTCCAGACGCAGCAGCATCATTTTGTTTGCAACATTGACTGCTACATGTGCTTATGCAGATAGTCTCACAAATCTCTGCACATGGCGAGATGGCTTGAGTACCTGGAACTCCGGGTAGTCCTGCTGGTCCTGGAATACCCGGGGGACCTGGAAGACCCTGATCTCCCGGGATGCCCATCTCTCCCATAGCGCCCACGGGGCCGTTTTCACCAGGAACCCCTTTTAGTCCTGATATAAAACGAATAGTTATTTTTTTATAGACAGTGGAATTGTTCTTAGCTGCACAAGCTGTAGTTTACAGACACTCCACTGAAAAATATTAGAAACAACTCGAGCTAACGATCCCCGATTGCTAGTCAAACGGGCTTCACACTAGGAAACACTGAACCGTAAGGGCCTGGTGCTTTTGTGAATACACTTTTCATCCATGTATATACAGTCATAGTACCAATGTCATGGCACAAAACGGCACAAGGCGTGAAAATTAATAAGGTTGGAGTGGTTTCAGTCGACCAGAACGTACCCATCTCTCCATCAAGTAGAAAATAGCAACTTTAAAGTGACAGCTCTTCGAACCCCCCCCCCCCCCCCCCCACCACCACCCCTATAACTGTTGAAATACAGTATTTAGTTTCCAGATAACAATTATGTCGAAAGGACAGATCTTTAAAAAAACAAGCATTAGATCCTCGTTTAATTTTTGCAAAGTATACCAGATTATTCCGTATTGTGAAATAGAAGTGACCATACCTCAAGTTCTGTTCTTTCAAGATAATCAAAGCTAACAATAACCCGCTCGAGTTCGAGCTACAT
Source organism: Porites divaricata (assembly GCA_038088405.1). Classification (NCBI taxonomy): domain Eukaryota; kingdom Metazoa; phylum Cnidaria; class Anthozoa; order Scleractinia; family Poritidae; genus Porites; species Porites divaricata. The sequence goes on from JBBMOI010000023.1 coordinate 843,544, forward strand.
ATGTTTGTTGTTGTTTCTTTTTTTTGATCCAAAAATTAATGTTGGGTTGTATTGTGGTTTGATCTGCTCACCTGAAGAACTTTAGAGAATCTTCATAACTTGCTGGGTAGCCAGGTGATCTGTGACGTCATTGCGGGGGCCTGGGGAAAGAAATTTTAATGCCGTATCCCATAAACCAACGCGCGCACCAATTCAATTCAATTCAATCTGTTCCCGTCAGCTTTGGTTTATGAGATACGGCATTAAAATTTCTTTCCCCAGGCCCCCGCAGTGACGTCACAGATCACCTGGAGAGGTTGAGTAGATTAAAAGCTAGAGCTAACAAACTAAGCTACAAAATTAAGCCGCTAACTGTCAGAGACATTTCGATCTAAACAACTTCGGCAAGTTTCCTTGCAGCTTACCCACTGGTCCGGTTTGGCCTGCTGGTCCCGGGGGACCAGGGGGGCCCGGGGATCCAATGTCACCTGGCTCACCCATACTTCCGGGTTGCCCAGGACTTCCAGAAGACCCTGGAATGCCTTAATTGAAGAGAAATATTCGTGAAGATGATTTACTGATAACCGAAAATTAGCTAATTAATACTTATATACGCTAGAGAACTGTAAGAGAACTGTTGGAACAAATGAGAAAAAAAAAAGGATTTTCTTGGTTCAGTAGTATTCTTTTTTTCCTCGAAAGAAATTGGGAGAGTTCTATCTATTTTATAATTTCGCGCCATACAACCATCTCGTTCAAACAGAACAAAGTAATAAAGTAAGCCCCTTCCCATTCCAATTTTCAATGTTACTTTGGTCTAGAGCGAGAAACCAACGCGTACAATTCTGGTGTTACCCTAAACGGATAAGGGAAGAGAGGAAAATGGTCATTCATTGGCATAGGTACTGTATTAGGCGACAGGCATTTTTGTTACGTGTCTAAACACTTTTTTTTTCTGAGTTCGTATCGTACTTACCAGGCGGGCCAGCTAAGCTACCAGGGGCTCCAGGCAGTCCTGGGGGTCCCGGTAGCCCGGGAGGACCCGGCATTCCCTTAGGCCCGGTTGGCCCAGGAGGTCCTGCCAGGCCTACAGGGCCATCAGGTCCTGGTGGCCCAGGCTGTGGCGGAGGAGGAGGTGGGGCAGGAACTGGGGGTATAGAGTATGGGTTACAGCAGGCATCAGAACATTCTGGTGAGCAGTAAGATGGACAGCTGTAGCCGCAAGGGAAAGCTTCACGTTTGAAATCTGAAAATAAAGAAAACGCTAGAAATTACTGGAGGTGTTGGAGGTGGAAGACAGGATTGGATAAAGAAGGGTTGATCTTGCTAGCCATTTGCACCGTCAAAAAACAATTATGTGGCGGCAAAGACACGGACACCTAGTGTCTACATTTATAGACTAGGCGGCCAGTCGGCTAGCTCGGCTGAGGCCGCCTGAATGAATGAATGAATAATTGAGGTTACTGTTCGCTCCTGAAGTATTGATAACGAGGTTACATGAAATGCGACTGGATCGTGTGATAGAGATACGAGAAAGGTTTGACGTAGATTTTCTAGTGTGGGCGTAGCGTTGAGAAAACAATATAATGTGATGACTTCGCCCTGAAGGATGAAGCAGTATTCCATAAAATCAATCGACTGATTGGGAAAATGATTCAACCGTTGATACGTTAATGGCCACGGCGGTAAATAACTGATTTTTAGCTTAAAATTTTGTTCAGTTTTAGGGAAGGAAAAGACAGGTATGATTGTTTTGTTGTCAGTCAACCTAATATTTGGATAGCAGAATGTTGGCAGGATCGGAAATTCTTCATGCGAGCCCTTTTTCCAGGATGCACATGCCTTTTGTGATAACCAGGTCTTTGAGCCCATGATCAGATATCCAACAAAATTTTACTACATTTTTTGTTCGTCAGCCATGAATCAGGTCATGTATAAAACATATTTGTTATGTTTTACACGATAGAATGTGGCGGCTTTAAATTAATTGACAGCCATTTGAAAAGCTCTTAAGGTTTCCTCTCCCTGCATTGCTGCAAAAGCGGGACGTCTATTTAGAACCCGCAGGTTTTTGTTTTTGTGAATTGGCCATAGCTACCTAGCGTCGGCTAAACCTGCTGTTATTGCTAGGTGCAGCAGCATGTAAGTTGACAATCACATCCATGTCGCATTTAAGTTTAACCCTGCTAGAGTCGTGCTTAACATAAAGTTAACGTCCAGATACTAATCTTTAAAGGGGTTCGGGACGCAATAGACTTCTCTACCTCTTTTTCTTAGAAAACGCGCACGGGGGACAGTTTATTGCTTTTATAACTTTAAATGCTTGATATTACATGTTTATCATGAATATGACGTACCTTCCTTGATTGCGTGAGGATTTGTCAGGGTAACATTGATCATAAGCCATATTAAATACGAAATAAGGGACAAGTTCGTCCAGTCCATACGCGATAGTTGCTCTACAGTAAAACAAAAGGCATAATCATTCCCTTTGATACTTAACAGAAATCTAAACTAAAAAGATATCTAGCCAAATGTTTATATCACAAAAAAATTCATATTTTTCTCTAAAAAAAGAGTACAAAAAAATTACGCTATTTTTGTCGTCAGCCTTTTAAACAATGGCCAGTTTAAAACTCTAACATAATAATAGTCCGTTTGAAATTAACTTTAAAAAAGTTTTAGCATTTAGAGAGCAAACGGGCCAGAAAAGCTGCTTCTAAGATTAACGTTGACAATAAAAGGCAAACTTACTTTGTGCCGTTTTCCCCCAAAATTCGCCTGCGAAAACCTTAAATATTCCTTTTTAAACTTCTTTAGGCTAAACTTTACTAAGTCAGCTCTTCGAGTTATTGTTTCAAGGCTTATCTAAATATTTAATAAACTTCGAGATATTTGTCTTTTTATAATGTTAACCATAAATAGCTTACCCTTTTTTGTTTGATTCTGGTACCATAACAGGTATTTAAACAATTGAATTCTCCCAGTGGATTACCAGTTATTTCTAGATGGTACATGATTGGAGAATTCATAGATTGATCATATACACCTTTTACGAAATGATCAATTAGTTCCTTCTCATTACTATTTGCGCCTGTAAAGCTTTCTAAGTAAGATAAGGAGAAGATTAATTTTGATCCTTTTGTTAAACTCTTTAGTCTGAGCACCTCATCATGTAAGGGAAAAAAGGTCTTGACATGTAAATAATTATAATGTCAAAGAGGATCCTCGGATTAAGGAAATAGGCAAGAGATTGAGATTTTATCATATAAAGATAACTTGTATCGTTTTCTATCACTTGAACAAAGGTTTTCTTTTTGTTTCGTTCGCAAGAAGGAGAAAACGTTCTAGATCGCTTAAAACTGCAATCTCACATTGGAAGGAACTCCGGATTAATGTTTTTTGATTATGTTTGACAGCCGGAGGAAACTGTAATTGCATTAATCTTTTCTACTGGCTCAAAACCTCAGCAAAAAGGCTTTTCCAAATAACCGCCTGGATTATCGATCGTCTGGTTTGTCTAAACTCACGGCAGCACCTATTGGACCACTTCGCTTTAAACCCAAAAGTGTGGCGTTAAAATAAAGAGCTTGACTTGGGTAATTCATCCTTTTGTCTAATTTCCATTTCTTATATTCTTATTCTTTCGTTTAATTTCCGCCGTTGTCTCAGTTTGCAAAACATGTATTTAATATAGCTCACTGAAATATTTTTGAAAAGCGTTCGTTCCTTGAAAACACCTATAAGTCATAATGAGTAACCTTTATTTTAATGATTGACACGACTGATTTTGCCCAGCTGCCAACCAAGGATACTGTAGCTGATAACAATAATCGTAATGAGTAATACATTTTTCGGGCCAAATTTATTTAACTGAGCTCTTTGTGTAAGACTAATTCACTGGCCTCTAAGACAGGATTAATTGATGAGGTAAGGTAAATTTAGCAGATTCATTTTTTCGGTGTCGTTACATATAGTGCCATTTAATTTAAACGCGACATTCTCTTTTAGAAAGTCAATATACGTCTCGAAGATCATTCGATAACTGGCATAGATGATATATAATTTTAAATTGTTAGAATATAAATGACCAAGGCTATTCAGAATAATTTAAGTGTGCGCATAAGAAGCTATAAGACAATACCCCCCCCCCCCATACAGAAAGAAGGTAAAACGTAGAAAGCAGAGATTAGGCGAAAAAAGCAAAGCATGGGGTCAACTTCAGTTACATGTCGGGCAGGTCTTCTCTTTCTTCTTCTCTGGTGCCATCATTCGTTTACTTTAAACAAGAAGCAGGATAAAAACATCCCTTACGGACATGATTTTGGTAAAGAGGGCGAAAGGAAAGATCGTATAAAGCATTTTGGTATATCGACTTTTTCAAATTGGATAAAAATTTTTTTCAATTATCTGCATCGTTCAGTATATTAGATATTTAACTGGGAAAAAACTGTGAACCATAGACGCTCTATACAGCTAACACAGCACTTAAAACTACTTAAAATTGGATGGGATCAAATATAAAGGTGACTATAACGTAATTATTAATATAGAGTATATAATTTATAGACGGTTAGAATTCCGAAGAGAAGAAAGACAAAACAAATTCAAAAATTAGTACGAGCTCAGTTTAGCCACTCATTTACCGGCGTGGCAAACCAACTACGCGACAGACAAGCCACGCGAACGATTTCGCAAACGCTAAAAGCCATGCAAGAGAGAACCTCTTCTTCCAGGGTACCACTCATTTCAAGAATATATTAAAAAATATTAAGCTAGATAAAGATAAAGCTGAGCATGCGTAACATGACTTGTAAGAGATACCCGTTAGGCTAGTTGGACGTCAGGGCTTATACCCAGGGTATGCTAGCCTAACCATCCGAGGGGTTTTTGATGTATTAATTAAATGGGTAATCGTCCGTTCTTCTGAGAAGCTTACTACAATCATGCATCTTGGGGTATCACTATAACCGTCATTCGGAATGAGTATTGAAATTCAGTAGAAAAAAAGGCTAAATAAGTGTTAGAGGACATTTCTTTGAGTTTCTTTCTTCCTGTACGTTGTAGCACTCTTTTTCCAGAGTCTTATTTTATAAACTGACTTTTTATATTCAGGTTATAATTACCTTGTAATAAAGATTAAGGCAAAGAATTTCATGCTCAGGCTTAAGTCACCAGCAAACTGAAAGAGCGAGTTTCAGTGATTATTAACTTACGTTAGTAATTCAATAAAACCCAAGTCACATCACTTTGGGCATATACTGTATTATCCTGCCAGGATTTTACTGAATAAAATAACTTCACATTAGACTGTTCCAAAATATAATGGAGAAAAGGGCTTACTCTGTAAGGGGCAGCCATCTTGGATTCAAATGCATTGTGTACATGTATGCATTGAGTGGGCCTCCCGTAACAGTGATCTCAAAAATCTTTCGGAAGAATAGGAGACTTAAATTAAATTAAACAGTCTAAAACCGCATGAGCTAGCTCCGACGAATGCGCTATTCCAACTTTTACCTATTTCTTTCTTTTTTTTTAAGTCTTATAAATTAAATCTAGGTAAAAAATCTAATTCCTTCTTATGATTATCAGTTTTCCGATGCCTTTGGTTTAATTTAGCCAAATATCAGTCGCTCCTTCTGCTTAATGTTTCCATCATGAATTGTGGACCACCAGCGATATTAATAGTATTCAGTCTGAAAAAAGCTAGCATGAACAGATAGAAAACAAACCCTTTGTATATGAAAATAAAGCCCTGTTGTTGAGCTCTCCCCTTGCGAATAAAACTAAATCAGCAATTTCGATGCGGTTTGTTAATGAGGCTATTAAAAGATTGTATATCAATTTCCTCACCTCATTTATTACACATGTCGAATATACTAAAAGTAGGCCTTGCTCAAAGTGACGCTTATGGCTCTTGTGAAGAAGAATGGCGTACCATAGCATTCATTTCAAAATCAGTCAAGTATTTTATGGCCAGCACGAAGGTATACGAACAATTTCCGTCCATTTATGAGTCATGTTCAACTAGCGCCTTTTTCATCAATGGACTTCACATGGAGTTAAATGGAAAAAAAGTGGCAAAATCTTTGAAAGCGCTTTTAAACATATCATGATGATAAATATTTTTTTCTTGAGCATAAGCTTTTAATTTTCTTATGTTTTGGGTTAAAATGTTACAAAATTACTGAAAATGTAATATTATACAATGCTAGTCAGATGACAAACAAATTAAAGAAAATGAAAAGCTCGGGCTTTTGACACATTTGACTATTAGTGCGCAATTACGTATGGCTCAAATGCAATTTCCCGAGGAGATCATTTGAAAGCGAATTCCAAATAAAAATCCTGTAAGCAAAGTTAATATCCTGCAACGTTGACTTTTGTCCCACAAATTTACATTCAACAATTTTGACGCACACCAAAAGCCTTCTTGATTTCTTCCGTCTCTTTTCTTTTTCCCGGTGACATTACGGAATGGCCTATATCAGCTTTTTATGCATCAAACATGTTTTGGCGGCTGTAAAATTTAATTATTTCATTTTTTGTGGAGCTGCAATTATTCCAAGCGCGATGTTTCTTGGTAAGTTTGTTTCAGTAAGTAAATTCTGCGCTGCAAGCGCAATGCAGTTTGAAACAGTTTTAGCTTAAATGTAATGTAACAGTTTAAAGAATTATAAAGAACGCAGAAAAGCTTGTTTCCCCGACGCGAAGGACTCGAGTGCATAGTATTTTCATAACAAAAGCGTCAACTTTTTCGTCGTATTATTATAATTGTTTATGTGAAATAAACTTGTTTAGCTAAAGTAATGACGTTGAATCAAAGTAGCTATTTGGATGATAACACAAAAAATGTCATAAATCATGTATTTTTACTGAATTTTTCTGATCGACTCATTTCTTTCAATCTGTGAATTCTCCAGTTTATAGTAATAGTAATGTCAAGTGTTTTGGAAACACATTTGCATGTCTGAGACGTTTATACAGGACTAGATATCTATTTTAATAACTTACACATGTACTCAGAACTGTCTTTTATTCATCCATTTGGTAATATAATTATACTTTTATTTCATGATTTTACTAAGAGATATGTTTTGCTGCGATGTAGCTTTAAGGTTCAGCTTTTTTGTTTATTCATTATTCCTATGAAGTAAAAAACAACTTGAAGGCATCTTGGATTTTTTTCACGTAATTTTTCAGCTACCATGCTACTAAGACTGAGGAGTCATGCGTTATTGTGCAATTCGGGACTAAATTTTTAGGGACAGCCATTATATTTCTGCTATTATTGCCTTTTTTTTTTCAAAAGAGGCAAGTTCAACTTTTACTTAACGCACGCAGGCTAATTTAGTATAAAAATATATATATATAAAATTTGAAATGCGAAGCGCAGTCGGAGTCTAACGTTCTAAGGTTGCGTTCCTTTTAGCCAAGCTTTTTTCGGATTTAGACAATCTAGATTGTTTGGATTTTCATGCCACCTGGGAAAAAAAAATCTGAACTAAGATTGATCCGTATACAGTAGCTGCCTTTTGCACTGATCTTCTTCTCAATTCTTCAAAATTTCTTTGCGCTAAATTAAGCGTCTTGTTTTAGACAAATGGAAAGAAAAGTAGCTCTTTAACTAGTGATGGTTCATAACGGGACTGGTAGACTTAAAATTATCTGTAATTTGATTCAAGAAAATTCAGAAGACAATTACGAATTCTTAAGTGCTGAGAAGCGTGCTCTAAACACACACAAACACACGCACTGGACACTATATTTTTACGGTGAGAAAATCCAAGCGTTTTCGCTTCTTTACGGATTTAAAGTTACAGTGGAACTTGAGTTTAATACACTACAATCCTTTAGCGGCATATAACAAAGGAGGAGTATTAATAACTTTTGCCTGAACTAACCTTGACCCGCCGTGTTTATCGATGAACGAGAACGTTCTCGCCATGGAAAAGCAGTTTTGTTAAATGGAACAAAAATCTGAAACCAGATTGAGATACCAATCTGAACGATCAAAGTGCGGAGGTAGATCGTTCAGATTGCAATCTTAGGTTGATTTAGTCATAATGGAACAAAAAATCAAATTTCGGATCGCAAAATTTGGATTTAGATCGGTCAAAAGGAACGCAGTCTAAGTGAGATCTTTGTTTAAAGTCTTATATTTTTAAATGTGAGGCTGTCTTAGAAGTCAAGCAGGATTTAGTTTTTTGTTTGTTTGTTTTTTGCTTTTATAATTGTCATTTTTCAGCAAAATGCAAGACGGTGGTCACCTAAATAAACGAAAATGCAAAGCGATATGAATGTAAAGCATAGCACTGCTAACACGGCCATAACGTTTTCCTCAGGTTTAAAAGGAAACGCCATCGCGTGTAAAATACAAAAGTATCATTTCCACCAAGAAAGTCTCACCGTGGATTCTGTGGAATTTGTTTCACTAAACTGCTCAATAGTACATGGAGCACCAGCAAATACCATTTTATGGAGCAATGAAAAATATTGGCATCCTGTGCATTCAGTGTCGGTACCAGGTCTGTGGTCAAGCCTACAGATACGAAATGTCACCCAAAAGGATGCTGGGACATATAGATGCGAGGTGAAGAAGGGCACTGATAAACAAGTTTGTGGAGTAATTCTTTGTAAGTTAGTTTTGGTTATAAGAAGTGATAGGCCAGCTTTACCGTATATCATGAAACGTGAATCATCTCTCTAATTCAGCTGAGATAAAGATAAAAAATAAACATGCTAGCAAACAATATACATGTAATAACGTCTCCCCCGTACTGAAATGACAAATTTTAGGTATAATCATAACTATAACAAAATTGTCAAATCTGATTGGCTATCAACTGCCCTGATTTCAGCCTTTATTACATCCACTTTGAAATCACTGGTGATCTGTGCAATCTGATTGGATCTCAGCAGTGTGATTTATTCCCAAATCGCACCATTTTTTGCTCTAAATCGCATCTGTTCCAAATCGCGTCATTTATGTTCTAAATCGCATCATTTCTGTTTTAAATCGCACCATTTTTGTTCTATGTCGCATCATTTCTGTTTCGAATACAAAATGAGATGTAAAAGCCTTTTTGTTTCGGCTTTTTAACAAACCAGCTACTTTATCAATAAATATTAGTACTGACTAAATTCTGCGATTTCAAAATGGATGTAATAAAGTGGTAATTGAACTTCGTGTCGTGCAATTTTGGTCTGAAATCATACTTGTGATTTCAAATCGAACTCGCGCTGCGCGCTCGTCCAATTTTGAAATCACACGTATGATTTCAGACCAAATTGCACTCCACTCAGTTCAATTACCATTATTAATACACTCGTTACTCCATTAATTTGAATTCTCACCCGGGCCTTCATACTTAGGCTAAAATTACGTTCTTTCTGTTACTATTTTCCATTGAGGTTTTTTTTTGTCTTTCCAGAAATGGTGGGCTGATAAACAAAAGCTATGGGAGAAAATTTAACGTACACCACTTTTCAAATCCCAGGATAGAAAACGTATTTAGCATACAAAAGCTTTTGATTCCATCACAGAATCTTTTACAATTGATGGAGCTGAGCGTTTTGTAACGTGATTTATACTTCACTTGAAAAAGACTCCATCGCTTGTAAAACATTCCGTGATGTAATCGAAAGCTTATGTATGCTAAAACGTTTTCTATCCTGGGATTGGATACTTGCCTCATTCACTTAAAAATCATCATGACCGGGGTCGGTAATAAGAGAATAATCCGGAGAGGTTAATTCTTTTTTAAATGTTATAATGTAATTCCGTCAAAAGGATGGTTATGGATTTCTTTTCTTTCTTTCTCTTACCCTTAAAAAGGCCCTCCAAAAATTTCTAGAACGCCAGGTTACTTCACCACAACACCTCAGCTAATTGCAGAAGGAACTGCCAAATACGTCTTTCACTGCTATGCCTCTGGCTGGCCAAGGCCTTCATTCACATGGCTGAAAAACGGGATAGAAATTCAAGACGGTGATGTGGACAAGTCATATGTACTGATAAAAAGGCCTGGTGGCCTTGAATTAAATATTCTTTCTGTGACGAAAGAAGACCACCAAGGTCACTACAGCTGTTTGGCGAAAAACATTTTCGGGGAGCGACGATATGGCATTCTTCTTAAGGTTGAGAGTTAGTATCCAAGACTAAATAGTTTTTATTTTACGCTTAAGACTCACAATCGTTTAATAATCACTACATAAGAACCCCTCTTGTGCGTTTGTTCCTTGTTTGCAAGTCTCAGGGCGGTTTCCATTTGTCAGAACTGGCCGGCCAGATCATTGCCGGACCAGTCAGTTAGCAAATGAAATCGGCTTTTTCCCAAGGGTTTTTCGTGAAAAACCATCTCCTTCGTGCATACTATTAAGGATTTGACTGATCTGGCTGGATAGTTTTGATTAAAAGTGAAATTCTCATTAAGACGGGAATGGTCAGTTGTGACAAATGGAAAGTGCCCTCTGTTTCTTTGTTAATATACGAAAACTTTAATCATCATTTTCAGCGTTGCTTCATATTTTACAACTTGTCACGTGTTTAAAAATCTGTATCTTTTTTTAGCTTAAAAAACCATTAACCTGATGTTCATTATTTTAAACTTAATTTAAAGACAAGTATAGTGTTTACCGTGTGGTAACTGATAATTCAATAACTCTTAGGAATTTAATTAACAGCAATCGCTGGCTATCCATACTATTTTCACTAAACCCGTAAATCAGTGTTAAAAGTGGGTCAAAGAAAAGTTATCCGTTCTGTCAAAAGTGACCTTAGTTACAGTGTAGACTAAGTGTCGATGTCATAGGGCAACGTATTTCTATCTGATCATCGCTTTGTCTGGCAATGACGGGCAAAGATTGTAAAACTTCATATACCTCTCTGTCCGTAAAGAACGTTTCGACTTCTCGTTATCTCTTTTTCAGAACAAGTTCCACTGCGACCACTAACCCTAACCCTAACCCTAACCCTAACCCACTGCGACCACTAACCCTAACCCACTGCGACCACTAACCCTAACTCTAACCCTAACGTTTCGACTTCTCGTTACCTACTTTTCAGAACAAGTTCCACTGCGACCACTTGCTCACGCACATGTCAAAAAGGTCTCCAAATACACTGGCGAGCCAGCCCTCCTGACATGCTTGGGACTATTTACTACGGAAGTAACTACAGTTATCTCATGGGATTTCAATGGGTCACAACTGAACCTCGACACGGACGAACATTACAAATTGGACTATGTGTATTACGAAGAGGATTTGACGCCCAAAGTAAATTTTTCACTTCTGATAAAGAAAGTAACTGAACAAGATGCGGGGAAGTATCGGTGCAGAGTTATTACACCTGGATGGAGTGCTTCGGACATGATTTACCTAAGCCTTAAGAAACCGCGTAAGTTCACAAATCATGCTTCAAACACTTTGGCAAGGAGGGATGGGGTGGAGACAGGGGGGTCAAAACTACCCCCTTTCTTACCTTGCATTTCCAGATTCCCCCTTTTTTTCTTGTCTCGCCGCTCTCCGCCGACAGATCTCTCTTCGCCCCGCCGCCAGAGCATTCTGGAGAGCTTGCTCGCATGCTATCCTCCCTTCAGCCCTTTTGTCGATTGCTAAATCTTATGCATGCATTGTTGGATAATTTCCACGTATTTCTCCCGCTTCTCGCCGCCTTAGAATTCCCACCTGTGCTCTCCCTCACTTCGCCATTTTGAAAATGTTAGTGCAAATGACGCATCTCGGAGTCGTTAGCTGTAGTCGACACTGCCCACCAAATCAATGTAAAGAAACACAAACTGAAACAAGCAAAACAGAAAATTATGCCCAGTTTAAAGTTGTTTATTTACTTACCCAGATATGTTTTAAAACTCAATTTCCTCAACCTTTTTGTCATCTTTATCTCAGCAGATTTCTCACATCGGCGAAGGAACGGTAACATTTCATTAATGGAAAATCTGCTGGTGAGTGCAGCGGTTTTTTTGGTTCTAGGAACAGCCATACTCGTTCACAGAGTGAGGACCAAAAGAAAAAGAGATCGAAAGCGTAAGTTTTTTTTACTTTGTTGTTATTATTAATACTAAACAGTGCTCTCGAATTCTTTTGATCTAGGATTTATCAAAAAAAAAAAACTAATAGAAAATCGACCATCAACCACCATCAGGAGCAGAAAATAATGCAGGCAGATGTGAGGATTTATACCAAGAATTCACTGTTTAGTTAGCCTTTCGACGAAATTGTTGTCAGATATTCTATGAATAAATAACAACCAAAATGAGTGACATCATTTTTCGAGGTATTGAATTTTCTTATTTTGTCATTTAATTATTGTGTTTTAGCTCACTTGGAGACAGATGACTTTCAGTATGACGTCTTCGTCAGTTTTAGCACCCTCGACTATCCCTGGGTACGAGACAGCCTCACTCCAATGCTGGAAAGAAAGCAAATCAACTACTGCATTCACAGCCGGGACTTTGTAGTCGGGAAAGCAATCATTGAAAACATGGCGGACAGCGTGTACAATAGCAGGAAGGTATTGGCTGTTATCTCACAAAACTACCTGGCCAGTCATTTCTGCCGTGAAGAACTTGAAATAGCTTTGTACCGCTGTACAAAAATGGCAGACTCTTCTCTTTTGCTGATCCGTGTTGATGACGTCGACAAGAAAAACTTACCCAAGACATTGCGAAGACGAACATTCTTGGATTATTCCAGCGCCATGGAACGGAGTGAATGGGAGAAGAGATTGTTGAAGCACATTCAGGTTGATGAGAGTGATGCAAAGATTGATACAAGAAAATCCAGTGACAAATATCAACTCATATAAAAAATGAAGTGTAAGGTGTTAAGTGAAGAGAAATGCATGGTTTTTCCAGGGTCAAATGGTTCAAATAACATCTCTTTCACAGAAACCGAAAGAGCTACCTTCAGCGGCAAAAAGGCGAGAAATGCAACAGACTAAGAAAACATTTATTAAATATCGCGGAGAACTCTAGGCAGACCGGCCAGACTCAAGTGTTTTTTCCCTTCTTTTTTGTCTTTGACTTTGTTTAGAAGAAGTTTCTAAAATCGAAGATTTTATCAAATACATTGTAGTTCTGATTTTTGTCTAGCGTCCCACGCAGAAGTTCTTTGAACTTGGTCATGTGATCCTTCCCCTTGTTGGGGAGGATTCAGAATTTTGTCGCGATAATGCAATCGGAGCTGTGTAAATGACAAAACTGGAGTTACTTATGTTTTTATAATCAGTCTGTTGATTTTTGTATGAGCCGTGTTATCCATGTATTCATTATTTTATGTTACGTAAATTTTCATTTTCCAGCCGCTGTTCTGGTAAATGAGCCCGCACTCATCCCCATCTTATCGCCGCCTCCCGCCTCACTCCCTTTGTGGGGAGAATAGGAGCCCATGTGATGGATCAAAGACGAGGCACTTAGTAGAATTGTTTGAATTGTGTTGCTGAATGAAAGCTCGTGGGCGTCACAGATCGTTAAAGAATTATTTGTTGCCGTGTATCCAGTTAAATTTTACAGTTGATAGAGCGAATGGCCTTCCTTCACCGAAGATCAAGAATGACTGACCTTGGTAGATTTCAAAGGTGTCACAAATCTGGCAAAATATTATCTAATGCTCCGGAAAACCGCTAAAGGTACCGCAATGATTACGAATAACAGCGCTTACGGTACATACTTTGGCCTAGTATAAGAGATAATAAAGAGACAAGGGGTGATGAATGGTCCATTAAAATTTTTAACTGCTCGCAAAATTTTACCTTTGCTCGATTTGCTCGCAAAATTTAAACCGAGTGCTCGCTTGCTCGTGCTCCCTAAATTTTTGCGTTGCTCGCAAGCTCGCAAAGCAAATTTTTTATTTCTGCTCGTGCTCGCAAATGTTCGCAAGTCTCTTTTTCTTCTCGCACTTCTTCGTGCCTCGCTCGCTCGTAAAGGTTTGCTTTTCAAATGCGTTCTTACCGAGCATTGAGAAATATTAAGGATAATGAATTACACGATTTATGTAATATGATCGCATGACGATTTGATCGGTCAAGTTGATATTCGATTCTACAATAAATAGTCTGCGAAAACAGTCGTCGTCCGCTGCGCCAGGGACGTTTCTTTCTCCTGGCGAAACGTCCCTGGCGGCGAGGAGCGCGAAGAAGAGAGAGGTAGGCTAACAATAAAGGATGTAAAGGCGATTCGCGCTATCAGCTGTAAAATTAACTGGAATCATGGCCACAAATAACTCCTTTGGGCCCGGCCTGTGAAGAAACGTCCGTCCACAGCGTACAGCTCTATGACAAATTACTGTAAGATCATAAGAAGAGCAAACATCCTATTGAAAAGTGCCTCCAATTAGTCCACTCCATCCGAGTTTGATCTAAGCACACAGAAATGGCTCTGATCTTTCACTGAATCGATGACACACTTACTTGTTTAATTCATGCGTGAGATGATCGTGTCTAATGTTGTTCGTCGAGCCTGAGGTAAATCTTCTTGTCGAATTTAGCGGGTAACCAAACGAATTGGTGCATGTTCTGTCCTCCATGGACATCGAAAAATGCGTAGCGTGCTTCCGGCGATGCCTTCTTTAAAAAATATGTGTTCGTAGATTAACCCCGCCCAATTTTCCGGGTCTACTAAATTTGAGGGCGCCAGTGCTAGGGTAACACAAAGCTTGAAAAAGAGAAGTGTTCATAAAATTTTGTATTTCAAGTTTGAGTTGCTTGGTTTGTTTGTTTGTTTATTTTTTTCCCAAATGGATGAACGTATTTATCTCAATTCTTCACTCTACGGTGACCTCATTTCTTTCTTTTCTCCCTCTCCCCTCTCCCCTCCCCCTCCCCCTCCCCCCCCCGGGTATAGTCCTGTTTTGACACCATTAAGCTGCAGGATTCCATTATTATGACTGACCTTTTCCGGTCGATGACAAAAAAGACTGACATTTTTAGAATAAGGTCACAAGATTGCAAAAGCCGTAAGGCGTGAAGCCCCTTAAAAAATTTCAAACTTCCTACACTCGCTCATTAGCGAGACAAGAGTCCTGAAAACTAACAAGCACTCGAAAGCAACTCGAAAGCGACCCACAACGAAACCATCAGTAGAAACTGACAAACTTCGAGCTGCCACAATGCATGCTTTCTTTGTGCTTGTAGGAGTCTTTTCTGTTCAAGCTGCGGTAAGTTTTTCTTACAACACGACATCACACATTCTGTTGTTTTGGTTTCTGAAAAGCCCACAATTTACATGAAAATAAGAAGATTTCTTTGCTGCCGCATCGACCACAGGCAAACCCGTCGTTATGGTTCATTTGAGCTCTATTATCAAAGCATTCATTAGTAACGTAACAGCTTCTATTCCCAATTGCTGCCATATATTTGGATGTTATTCGAATTCCAGTGAGAAGTAAACAATGGCCTATTGAGAATTTTATTGAAAGGGCAAATATTTGCTTTTGATGTTTATTTTACTACACAAACTTCTATTCTTCGCTCGCGTGATACTCCAGTATATTCTCCTGTACAATCTGACCGACTTTCTCATAGTTGGTCCAAGGGCTATGCCAAAGGCAAAACATGTCATAACCACTCTAGAGGTTTGGATGGCCTTCATGGAGCAGATGGAGGGGACTGTCGTCTTGGTCAAATGGGCCGCAGGTTATTTACAAACATCTCTTTACCTTTACCTAATCAGTCTTTGATTTTCGTCCATTGACCAGTTTAGAATTTTAAAGAACAGCTCAGTGTAACGTTCCCCTCGACGGGTACCTTATCAATCTCAGACCTTCAGATTTTTTTCATGAGTTGAGTTGCGGACTTAAATGACCTTTTCATCGTTCAACGCCAACTCAGTATTTCAGCTTATAGGTTTAGTTTATTTTCATTGGCGAATTAGCGTTTAAAAGTTATTTCCGGATTGTCGGGAACACTGGCCGTGTTTTCACGAGCGGTTTTTCAGGTCGCTTAGCGAGTGACAACCGGAAATCTCGTGAAAACAGTTGCTCTTCCTACTCGCTTAAAGTTAAGCGAGTCGGCAAACTTCAATGCAATTCTCATTAAATTTAAGCCACCAAACCACGTAGCTTAAGCGAGTCGGCGATTAATTTCCACCAATGGGAAGCAACTTGCGGTCATTCATCTGACAAGGCCGTCAAATCGGAAATACCGTACACGCGTTCCATTTCTGTTCCTCCTCAATTGCTCTTCTTGGTTCGGCTTCTCCTTTTGGGAACTTTATATAACCTTTAGCGGTCGTCAGAAGTGCTGAGCAAAATTCATCTTTTAATTTGAGCGCAGTGCATCTTCGAACTCCGAAAACAAGTCCCGTAGTTCGGTATGAGTTTCCTGTTGCAAGCCGCCACAAAGCAACTATTACTCGCTTCTCCACCGGAATGGCACGTCTCAAATTGAGGGCTGTGTATAAAAGTGGGACGGGGACAAGGGGACGGGGACATGCGGACGCGTGTGTGGGGACTTGGGGACATCAAGTATGGGACGCGGGGACGTGTGGGACGGGGACGCGGGACTTCAAACACAGGGACGCAGGGGACGCGGGGACGATAATGATTATTGAAAAAGTCGGAGGTAAATGCGATATCAGTCACTTTCCTCGTGAATATGTTTTGGTGAAGGCAACCCACCCTGCCCTCCTTAGGGTTCCTCCATGCCTGTTTACGAAGCGAAGACTCGGCGAAGATCCCCTGCATTGAAGAAAGTTAAACCGTTGTCCTGGTCTTCTTGCTGATGGAATATTGGAGCCCAAAGCAGGGTAGGGTGGGTTGCGGTCGCCAAAATTTATGTAGAATAACAGCATTCGATTCAAAATAAATAAAAAATTAAGTGGCATAAACGAGCTTCGAACCCCGAAGTGCCAGCTCCGAAATCCATCGCCTGTACCACTAAAAATATAAACCACGGGGGATTCAACTATTGTAGCAATATTTATTTTGTTTTACATATTTTTGGTGGCAAACCTAACAGTAAATGCTTGTTAACAGTACTTAAAGGTCGATTTCCACTGACGCGTTTTTGGCTATGCACGTTAACGCAAGTAAATTTTAATCACGTAAATAGGATAGAGGCAAGATGTAAATTGTTTAGATTAAAGGTGAAGTTGAGCGAGATTCTACTTTTACGCTTACGTGCGACCTTTCATACATTGCCTCTATTTTATTTGCGAACGTAAATTTTACGCACGTACGCATGGACAAATTACGCGACAGTGGAAATCAACCCTAACCATAATCACGATAGTCAGTGCGCTTACTCCTATTATAAAGAAATATTTTCTGTAACATCATAAGGTGTCCAAGGTGGTTTTGGAAGATGGAATCTAATGTTGACCATAATTAACACATTTTCACGAAGAAAGAGATATCACATTTACCTCCGACTTTTGCGATATTCATTCACATCCCGCGTCCCCTGCGTCCTGTTTTTGACGTCCCCGCGTCCCCGCGTCCCATACTTGATGTCCCCAAGTCCCTAGTCTCGCGTCCCCAAGTCCCAAGTCCCCACACACGCGTCCCCATGTCCCTGTCCCCTTGTCCCCGTCCCACTTTTATACACAGCCCAAATTGAGGCCTTTCCAGAACCCACGCAACCTTCCTTCTGCGGCATATCTTTCTCCGAGGATGATAAAAGTAAGCTTCCTTTACTCTTCTCCTGCCTCTTAGTGCAAGCAATCTCAGCCTTTGCTGAAATCTGTTCCTTCGTCGAAAGAAAACTAAGCGCATATAAACTGTGATTAAAAGAAGAAGGACGAACAAGCGAGCTTCGTTTGGATCTCCCGCCATATTATTCAAAATGATTAATTCGCGCGCGTGGTCTACTCAAATTACTGTAAGATGAAATTAAATCTTACTCGTGAAAACACCTATCATTTTTAAGTCGCTTAACGGAGTCTATAAACAAAAAACCTTCAGGAATGTTAAGCGAGACAAGCGCTGTCGTGAAAACACAACCACTGAAACTAATAAAATCTAAACAATTCACTTATCCGCTATAAGATGCTTTTGTTGATGGTTTTTGTTAACACTTTAGCCGAAGGAGATGAATGAAGAAGAACGAGGCAACTGGTGTAAGGCCTGAGACTAAAAAAAAGGAAAGTGGCGAAGCAGAGAATTAAACGCTCACTTTCAAAATCAGGCTAAGTGCAAAACTTCGCTTCCTTGTGAAAATGAGTTTTGTGGTCGACACATGATGACATCCGTCGAAACACCGTATGATTTTCGGTTGGTCCTCGCAGTACTATTGACGTTCTTCGGAATAGGGTTTCGTAGCAAATAACGAGTTTTAGTATTTACCAAATCAGTGAATAGCAATTTTCGCGCGTTTTGACTGGCTACCGTAACCCGGAATATCCTTGGCTATTCACTGTTTTGCGACCGACGCAAAGATGGCGTCTCGTTTCGAGAAATTTCAAGGGAAGAGGAAATTTGAGCGATGAATGAAGCAGTCGTACAAACAAATACCAAGAAAGCGACGAACTTCAGCTTGTTGGTGTTTACTGCTAGGTAGAAAATCAGGGGCACCCAACGGCAATTTTCGGAAAATATCTGTTCGGAAGACGATTTGATATCTAGAATTTTCGGAACATTTGTTGCAAAATTTCTTGCTTGCCTGCCGCTCCTAGGATTTTCGAACATCTAAAACATGGCATAATTACCCATTTTTAACGGATTTTTACCCTAAAAAAGGCCACCTAGAATTTTCGCGAGCCTTTTCTGGCTGAAATTTTCGAAAAGGTAAGTTTTGATCCCTATAATTTTCGGATCACTAGACTTTCAGCTAGGAAATCCGAACAGATGATAAGTTTTTAGGGGATAAAAATATGCCTATATCTACCATTTAAATACTAAAATACGTTCAACAATGCTATGTTAAGTGGTTTTCAACTATATCCTCGTTGGGTGCCCCTGGAAAATTATTGTCTTGCTGAATTTGCAACAAAATCGTAAAAACTTACTTTACAAAATCCCCTTACCTGAAGTGGTCTTACGCTTTAATTCTTTATTGATAAATAAGTATACAAAGCACAAGTTAATGATAATAAGATGCCAAAGCCAGGGGCTTATATGGCATAGGTCAGAGTTACAATGTGCTGCAAAGCTACAATGAGAATAAAAATTAATAAGTACAAGATTTACAGAGAAAAGGCAAACTATTACAACATATAAAGATTAGTGCATATGAAGTAAAATAAACATAACAATTAATGATAGTGTGCAAAAAAGTAATAAAGAAAATTTGAGTTCAACTCAGTTTAAACTTATAATGATTGAAAATAATCTCTTAGTTTATGTTTATAACTAGAAAGAGTGAGTGAATTACGAAGTGAGAGAGGAATGTCATTCCAAATTTGAGGACCCTGTACCCGAAGAGAAAAGAATATTTGTGTTAAATGTTTGTAAATTGTAAACAAACTTCCTACTAAGTGACGTGTTTAATTTACAAAAAAGTTACTTTTTTTCATTTTTATCCAACTGATTTGGTAAATTCTAATATACAAGTATTCCCCTCAGGGTCGGTGAACAGCGCTACAGATATATACCACGACGGTTCGCGTCGAGGTATATATGCACCACTATTCACCTTCCCTTCGGTTGATAGTTGTATATTATTTTTGCATTAGAAAAAAAAAATCATTTTGATATGCTTTGCCTTTCGCCTCGTTTTGAAAACGAGGCTTGAGGTTACTCGGGAAAGGCCTATTGCAAGTCTGCTACACAGCCGTTTTTAGTGTCGTCACGCAACGCTTCTCGCCACTAGTGGGGAGGAGCGTTGCGTGACGACACTAAAAACGGCTGTGTAGCAGACTAGCCTATTGCTAGATTGCAAGTGAATGAGACGGGTGATGAGTGAAATAAATAATAAGTGACATAATAATAAAAGTATTATTATTTTTAAATTGTTTTCTACTACTGAAAGCCCTTTTGTTTTTTTCTTTCTATGAAGACTGCAACACAGACGACCACTACGCAGAAGGGTAGGTGCATTATGCAAAATATCAGTTGAAGGCCTGTCACCTACAGGAAGTGTAACTTAGGATACCCCTAAATCTGCCTGTAAGATGTTTATTTCAAGTAGATAAAACGTGTTCTTGTCCAAGTTGTAAATCTTCGTGACGCTGTTTCATAACACCAAACAATTGTTGGTTTTCACATGACGTCACTAAAATTCAAACTAAAAAACTATCGATCCTACCGAGATTTTACTTTCACGATGCATTAGAGCAGCTGAAAACTACTTTTCATACAAATTTTCGCTTCAAAAGGGTTCTTGGTTTTGTGATAGAGGACGCTTGAATTTCTAAGTTTTTGCCTGACGCGATATTTACATGACGGCCAAGAGAGCTGTCATGTAGGTTAAAAAAATGGCTTATTTCAGGAAATTTTGCTATTTAAACAGTTCATGTATTAGAAAAAGTATTACTTTAATTTTTATGAGTTTCTCGAGGAATAAATTCACGCTTTTGTAGCAAAACTCGGTAACAAATGTTTCTGTCGGTTTTCGTCCGCCATGTTGGAGCTCATCCAGGTGAGCACCAGCATGGCGTCTCCATACAAATCTCTATAAATTTGGGTAAAACATTTCTTCAGATCTCTCCTATACGAAATATTCCTCTGATCTGAATCTTCGCGAGGGTCTTTGTATATGTTCCTCCTTTTATTTCCCAGATTCTGGACTTTATCTATTGGACGGTTTTGATTTTGATTATGATCTATTTTGAATGGCGTGACACTGAAAACCCGCAACATTTAAATGTGAGGTTGTCCAAAAGGGCTGAGAACACTGCTTGTTAAATACCATTGAAGCTCTGTTTGAATCACCTCAGCCTCAGTTAGGAGTTTTAAAGCTCCGTTCCTGGAAAAAAGAAGTAGACGGAAGTGGATGTGGTATTAGTTTGACAATCAGGTTTCTTTTACTCTTCAGACCCCTGTTATAACGTCTTTTGCACCAAAGGCCGCATGTGTGTTGTAAACATGGATCGTTCAACGACATGTGTGTGCCCAAAAGTGTGCCCAGATGATTACAATCCTGTATGCAGCGTCTACCTCCGAGAATTCAACAACACTTGCAAACTGCACAAGTTCGCTTGTCGAATCGGCATCATGATGGGAATCGAAAAGACAGGAAAGTGCGATTTAAAAGGTGTGTATTTAGCAAACAAGATCCGCGGGCTTATTTTGTACAGTGGAACCCGGGTCTGCTGCCCGGGTACCCCTGGGAATTCTTGATGGCGCAAAAACCATCTGTACCCTTTGGGGTGGCACATACCTATATGGCTTATATAAGGGAGTACACCCCCCGGGCTCTGCGGACACCCGCTTAATACAGGCACCCGTATATGACAGATAGTTTCGTTAGTCCCGACGAAAAGCTCATATATTTTTTCTAAAATTAACCTGCTTAATACGAACAACGGACACTTGTTTTGTGTCCTGTGTAGCATGACGGTTGGGCGCGGTTGGCGGTTGGTTGGGCGCGCTAGTAATATAGGCGGGCGCCGGATCAGGCGGGCGAGGGTAGAGAAAATCGCCGCTCGTTTGCGCGCGCTTTCGCGCGCGTTTCTGCGGCTTCGTCGCTCAGTATTGCTCCCGACAAAACCGCCATGCTAGGCAGGTTAATATACCGCCAACCCGGCTTACGGACACTGGTTTAACTGCGCACTGTCTTTTTTCGTTGTCACTGAATCATGAGCTAATTGTGGACACTGTCCTCACGTATAATGATGACAGATTTCTATGAGTTAATACGATTTTATAATTTAAAAACAGTAGCAAAATAGCGTGACATTTCTTCCCGTGTTTGACCCTTGTGATGAAGCCATTGATAAAGTTTTCTACCTCCTACTTCATAAGTTTGACTTCCTTGGCTTTGTGTTACAATTAAGGGTGTTATAGGTTATGACGTTGCTATGGTGGCCTGCAATCACTAAATTTAAAATGTGGGATTATAACTTACTCGCTTATCATTGAGAATCTGCTTGGTATATGATTGTTGCGTCAATCAAAACGCGTCGGAGTGGGTTTTATAGTATTCATCTATAAAAGTAGAAGTGCTAGCAAATGATGGAAATCGATAATTTTATTCTATTTCATTATTTTATTTTATTTTTTGGCAGACACTGAATTGGCGTCATGCTCAGTCTCACGCCTTCTCCAATTTCACGATCGATACCTAACGTACCTCATAGCTGCAAGAGAACAGGAAATGTACCCAGATTTCCAGGTTGCGACTTGGGCATACGAGGACAGGGAAGAAATTATTGCGGTAAATTTGATCCCCTTAGTATCTTGCATTTGTTTTTCTGTACAAAACGTCCGCCTAAACTTGTTATCGATAGGAGTCAGTTTTTTTGCCCTTCACAAAATCAGTGCTTTTATCCATCCACCTACGATTATAATTTATCTTTCTTCTCCGGATTTGCTTCTTACAATGTTGCGTTCAACAGTTTCAGTGAGAGTTGGACACGCGATGTTGCGAGAGTAGAACATAAAATAAGACAAATCAAGCGTCGTTTCTCGGTCAGTTTTGTCAACTGAACGGGGTAAGTCCTGGACCCACGATGACAGCCTGCGAGCAAGCTCTCCCTGCCAGGTGATCTGTGAAGTCACTGCGGGGGCCTGGGGAAAGAAATTTTAATGCCGTATCCCATAAACCAAAGCTGACGGGAACAGATTGAATTGAATTGAATTGGTGTGCGCATTGGTTTATGGGATACGGCATTAAAATTTCTTTCCCCAGGCCCCCGCAATGACGTCACAGATCACCTGGTGGTGATATCGAAACGAGCTTCTCGAACTCGATATCCACCAAATAGACAGCCTGCTCGCAGGCTACCAATGAAGAGAAGCTCCAATGCGCGCACCAATTCAATTCAATTCAATCTGTTCCCGTCAGCTTTGGTTTATGGGATACGGCATTAAAATTTCTTTCCCCAGGCCCCCGCAGTGACTTTTTCAGGATGGAGGAATGGGGATCATTACGGGACCTTATTTGCAGGCTAATCACGCTTTAAACACTTTAAAAGCATCCTATGAACCGGCTATGCTACGTTAAAAGGAAGTACTTCCAAGGTTTTCATATCCTGTATCAGTATTATGTAACCAGGTTCAAAATTTTCATTTTAGTGGGAGTTTAATATGCGGGATACAAACGGGGATGGTGTGCTGGACGAAGACGAGATTGGCAGAATGATTATCCCCGATGAAGACTGCATGATAGGCTTTTTGAAGTCGTGTAACTACGACCATAAACCCGGAATCAGCAAAAAAGAATGGAGCACGTGTTTCCCACCAATTGTGCGTGGTAAGTGAGCATGCGCTAGACTGCGGAGTAAGTCGATAATATCAGCCTCTTCTTGTATCCCTATTTTATTTTTTTGTGAATGTAACTGTCATCCGAGCTCACATACGACAGAACAACAACAACAACATGTTGTTTCGTTTTTAAAAGAGCAATATTTCAAACATTGACAACTGGCAGTTAGCATAGCTAATCGAGGCGGGTTGTCAGAAATAAGAACAAAAATTAACATTCGTTCAAGAACTATGCAGACAAAAGGAAAAGAGCCAAGTAAATATGTTTATCATCTTCCACGTAATCTTATAGCCTTTTAGTCGTTCTTTCTTAACTTTTCTTCGTTGGTTCGTTCTTATACCCGTCGGATCAAATTTAGGTTTCTGGGTAACTGCCCACCTACCCCTCCCCTAAGCCAACATTTTGCCCTAAGTGAGAAGTAAATGATAATGTTGGCTTAGGGGAGGGGTAGGTGGGCAGTTTCCTAGAAACGTAAACTGATCCTACCCGCCTGGGCCTAGCCTGCGTCGCAGACGTAATCTAACTCCTGTTGGTACCGTCGGCGAAGCAGCGCCGAGATCTTGTTCTCGCCCCCCAACGGACTCAACGAATTACCAGAAGAGCGTTTCGATTTCCCTTCAACCTGATTGGCAAATTGGCAATGACTTTTTTAACAGGCCAATCGTAGCGCGTACTCAAGTCCTGGTACACAGATGGGCGCCTAGAACAAGGATTACGGCGCTGTGACGCGGACTTAACCTGGCCCCAGTTGTTCAAAAGGTGGATAGCGCAATTGGTTTCCCTAATATTTTTCTACTAGATAGTACTTTATGCACTGGATAGCGCCATCTAACGTTTGAACAACCGGGGCTAGAACTGTGTTTTCGTCTGCGATGCGGTCCCAGCCTTTTCTGCTTTGGACTTAATCCTGTACATCATCAAACACGGTAACCATGGTTGCGTCCTCTTCTGTTTTTTTTGGGGGGGGGGGGGGTGTTGCAGACGGGTACGATCTCCAAATGACGTAATTAATTCAAAAGACTGAAAATACTGAACAATATCCATTCCAAAAAGTAACAGCGAACCAACAATAAATTCGCAACACGAACAAAAGACACCCCAGTTTTTGAGGAAGCAGGGAACGTCTGCACGCAGGCCACTCTTTTTGTTTTACTAACCATTTCCTTGTTTTGTTTTGTTTTTTGTTTTTGTTTTTTGTATTTTTTTTTTTTTCACAGCACTTAGCGAAGAGGACTTAGAATCCTAAAGAATAAATGTGGAAAAGATAGCGGAAAACATACAAGCTAATAAATAATACAACTGGTGTGTGGGTTGGGACTTGCAAAGCTTTCACTGTAAAATTTGAGTTGTTTTTGTCTGTTTTAGGAGAATGTGACCAGTTGTTTTTACGTCTTTTCTTGTTAGTTGAAAGGGAGTTTTAAGATTATCAAGGTAATAAAAATCATTCTTAAAGCATCTTTGAGACGATAGAGTGGTTTGAATTGATTAAATTGTCCGAAATAAAATGAATATATGGTTGTTATGCTCAATATGCAATGGCAATAGAAGCTAAAAGCGCAGGTGTGGTCAACACCGCTTGCCCAGAAAGGTTTCTTGCGCATTTGTGCCCACACCCGTAGGGTTTTGTCGCTAGTGCACAGCAACCCTTAGTGGCGAATCCAGCGGAGGGGCCCCGGGGGGGCGGGGCACCGTTTATTTTTAGACCAAACTGAAAAAAAAAAATTGAGACCTTATCTCAGGGTCTGGATGACCGCAACCCCCCCCCCCCCCCCCCCCCTTGTTGGCCCTTTCTAGATTCGTGGGGTTCTGCGAGACATATATCGCTAGTTAGAAGTACTAACCCTCAGTCTTTGCTTCGACTTCAGTTATACAGTGGGGCCACTATTCAGAAGACACCCTCAGGACCGAGGCAAGTGTCCCTTGAATAGTGGTACATAGACTGTTCACAGTCCCCTATTTTTAGTGAGATCGTCGAGATATAGCGCGTCGTACCGTTAATGGCGGCCATCTTGATTTTCAAATGTACAGTCATGCAAGATGGCAGCCCGTAACGCAAAGCCCTCGATCTCGACCATCTTACGGAAAAATAGAGGACTGAGAACAGTCTAAGTGGTACAGTACAGAACTGTATCCCCTGAATTATATTAGCTGTTGTGACTGCTGTAACCTTTCCTCTCCGCCCGCCTCGTCTAGCTTTTGCTATTTGCGGGTGGAGGCGGCAAAATGATGTGTATGAAATAAAGTATAGTGTGTGAGTATACACTTTAACGTTGGTTGGGCTTTGGTTTGTTACATAATTAATTAACAAAGAAAACATACAGACATCATCATGACTTATTCTTACGACATTATATGTTCACAGTACACAAGAGCATTTCATCGATTTAAGTGAGATAATTCAGTTTGTGAAAGCTTCCACATTTGTGATTGGTCCACACTCTTAAAGATTTCAACTATCTTTGTGGTCAGTCAGTTTTTTGGTTGCTAAGGTGTCCCTGAATGGAGGTTAAACTCGGGTTTCGGAACCCAGAAAGTGTCTTTTTCCCTTAGAGGTAATAGATACAAAGATTATGTGGGCGTTTCTCTGGGACCAAAGTTTGTGTCCCCGGAATGGAGGAATAGACAATAAAGCTGTCCCAAAGGAGCGAGGCTTTCAAGAGATTTCCCGCCCCAGACTGCCCTCTCTGAGCCGTTTTTGGGCAGCGGATTTCTGGTACTCCTGACGCGGCAAAATGGCGGCACACATTGCAAGGAAAGCTCTTTATGTTTATGGTGCATTTGGAATACTTTTGTTTGCCAAAGCGAGTTACGATTGCGAAAGTAAGTATTTACACTTTTTGCGTTGACTTAAAAGAGAACTATATGTGATTCTGAAAATGGAGTTTGAGAAAAGAGTTAAAACAATGTGACATTTACCCCTCGGCCCGCGCCTCTACTCGTTTAAGCAGAGTTACATTCATTGTGCTGTGATTGCGCGAAAAACAAATTTAATTACTTATTCCAATAATTTATGATTCAATGAATGACAACTTAAGGTTTTTTTTCTCAGTCTCACCCTTGTGACATGGGATAAAAACCTTGTAATGTTTATTATATTGATGGCAAAGCTGAACAGGATGCAATGCAACAGTCAGATAATTTTTCAATCCAAAATACCCGTATAATTTTTACTAAACATTTATGCTTAGTAAAGCCAGGTACCCATAAACTCGGGGCTCGAATAAAGTCCTGTCTTGTTTTCCAGGACATTTAGTAGATTTGCTTGTTGGGTAAGTATAGTAACAACAATCTTTTTTCCTCACTTGTCCAATGGGCAAAGGTCCATGCAAGTCATCTAGTAGTTGAATCATTAGGGACTTTAAGATCCAACGACGCGACGGCCGCGAGAACGTCACTTTAAAAAGTGTATTTGCGTTCTTTCAGTCTTTATAGGGATTATTCGTACCCAATTACTTTGTCAAATGTAGGCGAACCCTCCTGAAGCTGAATTTCAAGGGACCATATCCAAGCTCAGAAAGAGAAATAAAATTGCGTCGTTGCTTGTTTACGTCCTCCATAAAACACGAAATTAGGCATTTTCACGTCGTAGTCGTGCAAAAATGGGAAAGAAATGTACAAAAAAAGTGTGATGCATGTGCAAAGCTGTTGTTTTGCTTATAAAACCTATTGTTTTTTTGACGTTCTCGTCGCTGTCCGCGTCGTGTCCCGCGTCATTGGATCTTAAAGTCCCTATTAGCTAAGGTAAACAAGCAGTGGCCCTGGGCAAGCTAAATACAAGAGCTGCGTGAACTTTTTTCAAGCCCTACCAGAAACACAAAAAAGTAATTTGATAATAATTATGTTTTCTTCAGGCATCTCTATTTTAGAACTAACAAGAAAGAAGGAAATTTCCAAGTTCCGAGCAAGTAACGTGAAAATGTGTGTATTGGGTAGGGATGTGTCACTGTCATACTTGTGGGGCAGTGTGGTAGTTGCTCTTCAATTTGAAAAAACTGATGTTCAGTCTTATGAAGCTGATAGGTAAGCTAATTCCTTACACATTTCTTGATTCAGTTAGCATGTTCATTGTATACAAGTTGCTCTAGTAGTTACCTGTATCAAAAGTGACTTGCCAGTGATTAAATGTAATGGGCAGAAACACTGCTGGTGTTAAAGTAGGCTTGATTACCAGCGGCTGTTTTGGAAGTGAGCCCCCACTCCTCCCCTGAATGGACAGCTGGACGCATGGGCTTGCTATTGTTAATTACCACCAATCAGATCATTTCCTGCTCAAATCGAGCAGGCAACATAATTTTATTTTCCTGCAGCAGATTTTAAACAGTGGATGCAAACTTAGGTGTTGTTTAAGTTGATGTGCGCTTGTGTTTTAGAGCGTCTTAAGCTTAAAAACTGAAAATATTTACAAAGACAAGTATTAGCTAAGAAAAGCTGACAAATGGTAGGTATGTTTTTGAAATTCAACCAACCGGAACTGGATCAATAATTATTTTCCACTCTACATGAATGATAGTTGTTGGCAGCCAACCTGAAAGAGACGACTGCGATGTCCACCAGTAACACAAGGTCAACGTAAACACAACCAGTAGGTGTTTCTGCTGATCTTTATGGCAAATACCAAAGCGAAGATGAGGCAAAGCACAACATGTGTTCGGTATTTAATAACATTTCCCATTTTCGATGTTTCTTAACGGTGCATAAATTAAATTTTGAATTTACGTAACAGGCCCGGTAGGCCACTCATGTATCCAGCCATCTCTTCCCAGGGAGGACTGAGAGAGCAGTGGAAATCAAGCCTAGTGTTAAAGGGTTATAGTAAATATTATTAATTGATCCTACAGTTATAGCAACATTCATATGTATTATTACTGGATCATTTCAGTCAGTAGTGCATTGTAAATGAGCCATTTTAATACACTTACAATGAAGCAAAAATGTATATAGAAAAAAGGAATTCAATTTTTGTTTTCTTGCTTCATCTTTTAATAATGTTGGTATGAAATGGTGTGGAAAGTGAAAGTTAATGGTTTTTTTATTGTGTAAGGTGCACTAAGCTTATCCAGCTAGTTAACAGCCATTCCACTCAAATAATTACAAATGAATAATCCAAATAGAACATTACAGGATAAAAAACGTCAACTGACAGGAGACAATCAACTGGCTATTTACAACATGGCCAAGGTTTTGAGCTCGGGATCGCCGAGAACAAATCTAGCAAGTGACCAGAGTAGGACTCGAACCTGCAACTGCTGGACTGGATCATGAGTCTAAGGGGGTGTTTACATGAGAAAACTCGCACCGGCGCGAGTTTCATACCGACATGACTTTTTGATTTCGTATCGCATTTACATGATGACTGGGTTATTTCACATATGATCTCGTTATTTGAAGGTACACTTCATGTTGATAAAATGCACGTATGATTCAAAATCGAGAACATTAGACCGATTTCACACCGAAACGGGTGGTCGTTTCGTGTTTACATGATACTGTTGCGAGATTTCGTACTGGAGTGAAATTCTCGCCCCGGTGCGACAACCGGAGTGAACTCACGCTGGGGCGACTCGCGCCGGCATGGCTTTTTGTGGTGGTATCATGTAAACAAATGTAGAGCCATGAGAGGGAACCGGAGTGAACTCGTCGCGGCGCGAAAGTCGCCCCGGTGTCATGTAAACACCCCTAATGTGCTAACCACTTGGCCATGCTACCTCCTCAGATGTGTGTTCTGCTTTAATCAGTTATTTTAAAACAGTCTTTTTTATATGTGTTTTACTTGACAGCTGTCATGCGCTCAACCCAGCCAATAAAACTTGGGGATCTGTGTTTCAGTCATATGTGACAAGCACTAACATTCAGGATCAAATCACTTTCAAGCAGTCACCATTCAAAACTTCATGCTTTGCAGTGGAATTTGGACAAAAACAGAATGTGTCAATAGAAGCTGAGTTTCAAGGTGATTGTACAAAAATTTTATAGTCATGACAAATATCCATTATAATACCCTTTCAAACTTAACAGTGGCCAAAGAGCAAATGTGAAAAGAAGATTCAAATTTCTTTTTGTAAAATCCTGAAAATTAATAAATAATACAGTATGTTAAAATTTCCACCAAATTTGTTTCATTTGAATGTCCATAGCATTGAAAGTTGGTAACAGATACTGTATTTAGTTGATTAAATACTGCCCTCTAATTACATGACTAATTACATGATAATTACTTCACCTAAGAAGAAAACAAATATCAGAATAACAGCTTGTAATATAGAGCAAAAGTCCCAGATTAAATATTTGGGTGTCTTTATTGATGAAGATCTAAAATGGGATGCTCAGCTCCAGCACATTAACAACAAAATAACAAAAAACATTGGAATTTTATTTAATCTTAGACATTATGTGCCTGTAAGTACACTCAAACAACTGTACCATACTCTCATATATCCGTATCTAACGTGTGGATTAATGAGTTGGGGTACCGCATACCAAACTATAAAGTTAAATAAAATCAAAGTAAGTCAAAATTACTGCATTCGCTACATCTTCTTTGCAAACAGAGGAGAAAGTCCCACACAGCACTTTACACTATTAGAAATCTTAAAGTTAGAGAATATCTTTAAATTAAAAATTGGCACTCTTGTGCATAAAATTCAATATCAAAAAAAGGATACACCTCCTGCCCTCTATGACTTGGTTCAACCGGCTTCAGATGTCTATACTAGGTGTGCCACGTATCAAAACCTGTGCAGACTGTTTTCCAGAACTGATTATGGCCTAGGAAGGTTTAGTGTAGTGGCATCACAGAGCTGGGAAGCAACACCTCTGAAAATTAAGTGTCTCCCCTCAAACAGTTTTAAAAAAGAATACAAACTCTTTCTACTCGACAGTGAGGCATCTTGAACAACTCTAATCTGTTGTTTAGCTCTATTTATTTAATTATTCAATTTAATTGTACTGTACTAACCTCCACCCACTTGTAACCACCCTGTGGTAGTAGCCAACTCGAAAGCGTGGCTCCTTTGGCTGCTACAGACTTTTTTCCTTTGTTATGTTTAATTCAATGTATAGTTACCTCTGTTTTTTACTTCTTTTTTTTCTTATTGTTGTTGTAATGTAATTGAATAAGTGTGAATAAAATTAATGAACTTGAACTTGAACTCTGTTAAATGCCACAGATGAAAGCAAAATTACCCGTAAACACCACATCAAATAAATGCTCACCCAACCAGGAGAATGTTCTGTTTATTCAAGGATAATAATTAAAAAAACTTGCTTCAACTCAATAATCTACACCAATGATGCAGACAATAATATTATGATACTATTTCAGCAAAAAGGAAAGCCTTTTAAAATCACCTTACTTTTGTGTATGTACAAGGTAAATAATGTTGTTAATTTCTTTTCATCTTAGTTATTGACTGGAAATTCCCAGCAGCATTTCTAGTGGGCCTTTTCATCTTTTACAATGCAGAAAGACTTAGTAGGTACACCATCTAAACATCCTGTCCTACAATGTAAATTTTAACAAGAACTTGATTTCTTAAAGTGATGATGATGATGATGATAATGATAGTGATCCAGGATGTTGATGGTGCTGATGATGATTGGGGATGGTGATGATGATAATGATGATAATGGTGATGATGATGATGATGATGACGATGATGATGATGATGATGATAATGATGATGATGATGATGATGATGATGATGATGATGGTGACAATTGACAGTTGAGCCAATATGAGCCATTGAGTCTATTTTGCTGTTGTTCCATACCAACTTTCTTGTTGCGGCCAGTTGTATGCTTACAGCTACACTGTAGCATTGTAACTCAGTAGTAAGTCTAGTAGTTTTCCACACCATACATGTTATTATTCCTTTGATCTTGTTATTGCCCATGGTGCACTAAGGTAAACTGATTAAAAGCAGATTCTATGGAAAGTTGCACTTTTGTTCTTCGTTGTTGTTCTTGCAAGCTTTGTGCACACAAGATAGGAGAGCCGTGAATCTGTTGTTAATGTTTCTTCTATTATTAATGCCTGCTTTTTATTTTCTCTCCAGGAACAGTTTGTTCTTTTATTCATCTGGTGTATCACTTGGCCTTATCATGTCACTTCTTCTGCTTGTCTACATACTACACAGACTAATCCCAGGGGTAAGACTAAATGGTGTGGGTCAATGTTAAGACTTATCCCTGAGGTATTTTCTTTCCAGGAACAGCTTGTTCTTTTATTCATCTGGTGTATCACTTGGTCTTATCATGTCACTTCTTCTGCTTGTCTACATACTACACAGATTAATCCCAGGGGTAAGACTAAATGGTGTGGGGTCAATGTTAAGACTTATCCCTGGGATATTTTCTTTCCAGGAACAGCTTGTTCTTTTATTCATCTGGTGTATCACTTGGTCTTATCATGTCGCTTCTTCTGCTTGTCTACATACTACACAGATTAATCCCTGTGGTCAGACAAAACGTTTGGGGGCCACTGTTAAGACTTATCCCTTGAATAAGACAAAGCAGTTTGGGGGTGATGTTTTAGACAAAGTCCTGGGGTAAAGCAAGCAGGGGTGTGCGTTTGTTAACCCCTGTTCTGCAGGCAATAGTCTTGTAATGTTTTACGGCAAATTTAACAATAGTTTAGTGGACAAACATCAGCCAACCAAAAATGAGCTGGAAAATCTGCCTAGTCTTTATGACGTTAATTTATTTGATATCAACACGATCAATACTAAGCTGGACTCGGATCTTAGCCCATTTAAAAATCTTTTAAATAACCAAATTCAAAGTAGATACTTTTCGCCCTACAGATTTTGTCAGACAAAATCTAAATGGTTAAACAATTGTTTCTCTATTTTTCAAAATAATGTTGTTAGCTTAAATAGTAATCTTGAAAATTTATAAGTACATGTTCTACAAGAAACTGATTTTCATTTTGATTTAACTGGAATTTCGGAGACTAAAATTACCAATGCAAATCAGGAAACTTCTGCTTTTCACATTCCAGGATACAACTTTGAATATGCACCGACACCTCTATCATTTGGAGGCGTAGGCCTTTTCATAGATGAACAATATAACTATCGTGTCATAGAAAAAACTACAAACAATGAATTCCAAGCATTGTGGATTGAAATATGTTTTTCTAAGAAAAGGAACATTATCTGCGCTGTTATGTATAGGCAACATAACAATCCAGATCGCTATTCTGAAGTATTCTGAAGAGTCAGTAGAAAGGTATTCGGCAACAGGAAAGCAACTTTGCATTTAAGGAGATCATAATCTCGACCTTTTAAAATTAGAATGCTCAAATTATAGCCACGATTTCCTGATGTGCCTACAAAGTTGTTACATGATTCCAACAATTGACAAGCCAACTCGGGTTAGGAAAATGCGATTTTTCGCATTTCTCACGTGACCAGTTTGATCTCTCGTTAGTAGAATGGAGTGAGATACTCCGATCAAGAGGAGATGATGTCGATCATGTATTCTCTACTTTCTATAGTAAATTAAACAAAATTCTGAATAAGCATGCACCCATAAAGACCCTATCTAACAGGAGGATTAAACAACTATCTAAACGTTGGATAACCAAGGGAATAAGAGCTGCCATAAAAACAAAAAATCAACTCTTCTACAATGGCGATAATTCAAAATACAAAATCTATCGGAACATGATAACTAATCTAATACGTAGGTTGAGTTTGATCGTCCGGGTGAACGTAGTCCTGAATAGGACTGTTGTTGTTGACAGTGACTGACGTTTCGACAACCTGTGCGGTAGTCATCTTCAGAGTCAAAGTGAGTTGTATCACGTCAGTAGATGGTATTATATACTCTGGTTATTGATCGGATTGGTCAATAAAGTCAAGATGTTATTGGTCGTCTGTCAGTTAAGCCGTGGTGTTATTGGCTATGAAGACTCGTAATCAGTAATTGGTGCGTTTCGATCCGTCTATTGTTAGTCAAATTGTCAGTTCTTCAGTCGATCTCTCGTAGTTAGTTTCGCTTCCTCTCGTCAATAAGTCGTTTGTACGGTGCTGGTAACTGTTGGCTACGATTCAGTGGCGTTTGTTCTAAGTTAGTGAACCAGCTTTCCAAAGTAAGGCGTTGATGGTAGTCTGTAGAATACGTTATACATGTCGCAGAGTCCCAGTCAATTTGATGTTTCGTCTGTAAATGATGCTCAGCAATGTGATTGTTGACGTCACCATTCCTCGTTGCTCTTTTGTGTTCGGTCAGTCGCGTGCTAAGGTTTCTGCCGGTTTCACCAATGTAAAAAGCCTGGCAGTCGCAGCATTTGATCTTGTATACTGCTCCCTGTCTGTCCTCCGGTTTGTCTTTGTCCTTGACATTAGTAAGCAGGCGTCGTAAAGTGGTTATGGGTTTGTGTGCAACACGTATATTGTAAGGTTGTAATATACGTGCAATAGTTTCAGAGGTACCTCTGATGTACGGTACAGTAGCGGTCGTAACAGGGCCAGAGATCATGCTATTGCCAGTAAACTTTGTTTATTATCAATTACTTGCAGATGCTATGTTTGATGTGAGTAATAACGTTGTACCCACTAACATTCAGGAATTGTTTCTCCCACTTTCTAGGGTCCACTCGTACAACACCAGATCGTCTAAATCTCAAAACTTTTACGTAATGAAATCTAATC
>JBBMOI010000023.1:882500-1027500 GCA_038088405.1 Porites divaricata
GCCCAAAAGTCGGCTTTTTTGAGCGACGTCGGCAAGACGTCGACGACCGGAGCCCAACAAAAACAAACTTTAAACAAGTACAATGGTGTGTTTTATTAATTTAAGCATGCGCCAAAAGGCTTAAATACGTTAAATTTAAGACGGGGATAACCAATATTAACTAATTGGAACTCTTTTTTTTTCTTGCGAGTTTTCTCTTTCAAGTAATCATGTATTAGTATAAATGTACGTTTCGAGGTATTACTATCACGCTTACAAAGTTACATTGTAACGAACGTTTCAGAAAACATTTTAACTCGTTTCGATCGACGATGAAACACCATCATCAAAAACAAATCACCAAAAACTTTCCTTTACAGCAAAACGGAAAATAGAAAAAAAAGTGTCGTTTTACTTATGCTAAAGCAAGAATAGTTGCAGCGTGATCATGAGCTTTTAGAAATGGCAAATGCTCCTCAATGGACATCTATAGATCCCTTGCATCGCCATGGGAAAAAAACTCTCTGGCCCACTATGAACTAGCCTATTACAGGCGTAGTGGACAGTGGATAGTGGCGCGAAATGGGGAACGGAGGAAAACAAACATGGAAGAGAGTAAGAGGGAGAGAGTAGGAGGACCTTTCGCCCTCTCTCCCTAACCCCGCCCCTTCGCTATTTTTTTATGCCCACTTTTCTTTGCGTTTTCCAAACTACCTAAAGGCCTGTTACAGGTTAACTACTTCCTTCATTTACAAATTTTTATGGTATCATGTACCGTATTTATTCGATTAACCGCCCTGGGCGCTTATTAAATTTTTGGACCTTGAGAGTGGGCGCTTATTCGAGGTGGGTGCTTATTCGAGGCTGGGCGCTTATTAAATTTTCGCCATTCTGAGCAAGTGTAGTATGTTAGTTTTGTAACAAAACAATAAATGATAATAACAAAAAGCGGAGATGTAATAAAGCAAGGTTTCTGTAAAATGCTCTGAAGAAAACTCCGTCTTCGGGAGGGTCTCTTTATTACTTATTATCTCTTATTTGAGTTTGTGTGGAAGGGAGTGGGGTGGGGGTGGGCGCTTTAACTTTGATGGCTTTATGATAGGCGCTTATTCGAGGTGGGCGCTAATTCGAGGTTGGGCGCTTATTCTAATAAATACGGTATTCAACTTGAGCGTCGAGCACTTTTGGCGCTTTGTTATTGATCAGCAGGAACGGATTTGGTAGTAATAACTTTTCAACTGCTTGTAGACTGCGACACTTTTTTTTTCTTGTTTTCTTTCTTTTATTTTGTCTTTGTCATTTTCTATTGTATTTTTTAGACTTATTTTTCGATTCTCTCCCCAGTCTCACTCACCTCTCCCCTCCTCCGCCGTGCCCCCTCTGCTCCAGACAAGAGGGAACGGCCATTTTGTTTTGCTCCGGACCATTACCTCGACTATTCCACTTTCTTGGCTTACCGAAAAAGTGCGGGCTGCTTTGTTGCCTGAAAGACTTTGCACGGATTGACGTTTTGGTGTCATGGAAACTCTAGCTGTAATACTGAACTGCAGATGACAGGTTAAAAGACTGAATGTTCCTTTCAACAGCGTTTGGAAAGAGAAAATCGCCTTTTCCTAAAAAAAAATAATAAAATAAAAAATAAAAACAGGGAAACAAAATAGAGTATAATACTAAACCTAAGAAGAACCTTGTAACGAACGAATGGAAACACCTAAAAAGAAAAAGACAGACTTGAAGACTTTCCTCATCCTCCGTAACCTTAGTCCATGAAACTTAGACGCCTAAGCAGGCCTCTAAAACCTTACCTTTGTCTTTGTCACAGACCGAATACTAGAAGACTGAAAGCCTTAGTCCGCTTTACGTAAGTACCGTGTAGATCTCCAGAAGAATTGTTTGCAGCCGGCCCTCAAAACCCCAAGAGACTTCGCCTGCTGCTGGTCAATATATAGGAAGGCTATTCCTAAGAACTGCTCCAAAAAAACTATTTTTCTTAACATTTGTCTGGGCTAGAGGAATAGCGAGTTTTCTGTTGGTGTCTCCTAATAAGTAATTAGAGATATTGCAACGATCTGCCCTTGCTACGATCTATCATGCACTTAACCAGGCCCCTCAAAGTACTTACAATATATGACGCATAGTTTGCGATACACCTGCCTGTCACTGCTCTTTGACGAAATGTCCCTGGCGGCAGATAGCGATGAGAGGAAGCTTTATCGCAGGCTCTTGGCATCAAGGCTTTTTTACTAGTTACAGTGGTAAACCGGTCACATCACGGTTTGGGCAAATGGTGAGGAGAATTCAGGACTGATTAATTTTGATTCCGTTCGGTAATCGCGTTTACCATTTTCCTAAGTCAGTTTCGTTTAATGAAAAACGGCCGCGAAAGCCTCATAATGAAACTAATATTCAAAAAAGGTTTGAAGACATGAAATCCGAACTTCCGCCTGGACGTTTCCAACCAGGAAAATAGGCCATTGCCTTTTCAGACGTTCGTTTGTTTCAGGAATTTTCCACTGAAACGTCGAAAGCAACTCGAAACTGAGTTTATGGTAAGCCTGGCAAAGCACCAAAGAGTCCTCTTGGTTTGTTTTAATGGGTCATAGTCATGCAGTAGCTTCATGATTCATACACGTTGTCATACAAGTATATTATATGCTCCTCTTGGTGCATCCATGTTTTTCAGTTTTGAGAGCCCTTAAAGGTAAAAACTTCGATAAGAACTATTGCACCGATAATTAGTCTAAAATATTTTTATTCTTTAAAATTGCTTCAAGGAAATTAGTTTTTATAAACCAAATGGCATTGATTGGCGATGATTTAATTCGCAAATATCTCTCAATGCAAAAATTCATTCAGTAATCAGTTTTAGTTTTTAGATTTTGTTCTGTTTATATACCATTTTTTGAGGGAAATCGCCAGTCTGAAACTGAACATGGAAGTGTGTGACGCTATCCCAGGGACCCTAAATGTTGTATCTGAAGAAAATGCTGCAATCAATGAGAATAATAGGTTTGCTGAAAGATTTAATTTCGAACTGGCTTTTAATCTGCCTTTAAGTAAATTGTTTAAAGCATATCTATCGGTAACACTGGCGTGACGGGCCGTGTAACGCTATTTTTAACCACGGCAATGTCGCGTTTTTTTTTTGCAAAATTAGGGTTGAACTCAACGTCTTGCGGGCTACTTAAAATCATTTGCCCAGAGATTTGTTTCGACTTTCTGATAGATTGGGGCCTAGTTAAGCAGTAGAAAGTCAATTTGCGGAATTTTAAGTTATAGCGCATTGTAAAAATTTGCTTTATTTTACCCCTATAATTTTGAAAGGCAGAAATAGTCAATAGGGCCTATTTTTAACAATACCTTTTTGGGCACAAAATTATTACAGCTTTCACAAATTTATCGCCTTATAATAAAGAAAGGGTCATAAAAACTATTCGTGTTCCTCAAAGGCTGCCAAATCGTTGTGGTTTGACGTACGAGTCAATGGAATTTGTATAAAATTTCGCTTTACCGGAAGTGGATTTTGAGCTCTGAACGGGCAAAATGCGTTTTCTCGAATTTTAACAAAAGAACACGTTATTTGGGAAAACTAACTACAGCATGTTTCATTACTCATTAAGGGTTATCGATGAGCCAAATATGAGCGAAATCAAATTTTCAACTTGTGCCGACAGTGGGTCGATATTTACGGAAAGCCACTCTTAAGTGAAATTCGCATATCCCGGCCAACGCCGTTAGTTTCCCTCTTTGTTCTATTATTCCCACGATATTGGTGTATTTGTCCGTCTGAGGGCGTCTCACCTTTTCCTCTTGTAGCCTCCTTGATGTCTTACCCTTTTTTCCGTAACCACGGTACCCTGCCGATAATACTAGAGGTGTAAATTAAACAACTAATTTACTAAAAATGTCATGCGGAAAACGCAGGAAATTGCATTTCTGAGCACCTAGATTTGAAAACTTTCTCAGGAAGCATGCCCCCACTCCCCCTAACGCTAGTTTGCAGTACCTTGCAAGTCTAACCTTGCTTTCCGTACGTACACTTTTAAAACCTTACGCTACACTCCTGAGGTGTCATTAAGTTTTGGCAGATCATACATATTTGGGCCACTAATTTTATGAACTAAGTGTTGTCTGCCTTTTGTAATTCCGTTGATTTTTTCGCAGGGTTTCCTACAGAGTCTATTACTTCTTCTTTCCTCCAAGACACACATTTCTTTCCGAGGAAGAATACATGTTGCAGGGAACTGAAGAAACTAGAAGAGCTTTAGAAGATCTTAGAGGATATTGCAGCAGTCCTGAGTGCGATACATGGCGCCTTGTTAGTCGATTGCAAAATCCCACTAGGTATGTTACCATCCCTGGTGGGAGGGTACCCTATGATGGCCTTAACGGGAGGCTCCGCCCCAAAGGGGCTAACAGATGCGTTTTAGAAAACGTTGTGGTTTTGCGATTTATCCATATTTTAAAGACTGTGTATTTACAGTTATTAAAAGGGGTGCAATGTTCTACAGTGAAAGGGGTACCTTTTTTGTCAAATAAAGGTATATAAAACGGTAAGAGGTTGGACCTCATGGCAGAGCCTCCCCGTAGAAAACCAGTTTGAGTGCCCCCTTCCCTCGAGGTTTCTATTTTGTTTAATGCAAAGTAAAACGAACAAATCAAGGAACACAGAGAGGAAACTGAATGAAAATGTAAAGGAAACGAAACAAATTAAACATTGGCTTGCAGTGGTACTTGGATGGTCACACTTTGATTTCTGCAGATTCACTGACTTGAAACTGAAGCTTAACGTCGAGATGCGCCTTCTTTAATCTAATGGTGTAAATAGTAAGGCGGAATGTGTCGGTTGGACGATTCCCACGAAAACCGCCATTCTAGGTTCCTTTTTTGACTCCGCGAGTATTCTCGATACTCTTTTCTTGCGAAAACCTTGTATAGAAGTCAAGTAAATTTGAAGTTTAGGTGGCTCATTTTTTCCTTCGATTTCGTGTCACATCCCTTTTTTTTCTTGCCCTGTTGGTAAAATTGATGGGATAGTTTTTCTACTCACTTGTACTTTGTTACTATTTACGTTTACTTTTTACTTTTACATTTTATATTTGACTTTTAACCCTTTACGTCCCAAGAATGACCAACATCAATATTCTCTTAACAATATCAATACGTAATCAGCAGAAAAGCTTAAGAGAATCAATAGACTGATCACCAAACGGAAAATGCTTTGATCTTTGTTTTGTTTTGTTTTGTTTTTTTTTTCAAATTCTCTCAGCTTATTTTCTAAGGGAGTGTATGGAGGTCAGATCAGTCAGGACAATTTGTGGGTATCTTGGCTTGAAGGGTTAAGTGAAACACGCAATGTATTTAAACCGGCTCTTAAAGTTTATGGAATTGTGATTGTTGAAAAGCTGAAGAAAAAAAGCTAAAGGTCTGTTAGGTCTGTTTGTAGGATATTTTTTCCTTAAGTGAACTAACCTCTCCGCCAAAAGGTAAATAGAGGACTCCTACTAAAGTTGATTGTTGCAATGGCTTAAAAGTTATTGTTTTATTAGTATATAGGCTTAAGCTTCGCTTTTAGGCTTGGCTAAATCAATAAATTACAGATTACAGCTGTAATCTGTTTTCTGAATTGGTTTATTGGTTTGTTTGCCATAAAATGTAAAAAGCAAAAGAAAAAAAAATATATTTAAGCTGTCATGGCGAGGAAGCCCAAGAGAAGCCGCCGGGCTTATAAGGAATAGGCTCCCTCAGTTAAATAATTAGAACAAAATATCATAATTACAAATCAATGGCAGAGCTACAGTAAATCTTATAATAAATAAATTAGATAGTCGTACTAATTATAGTTCTAGGCTAAAAACGAAAGTGGCAAAAAAAAGAAAAAAAATGAACATTTATGATAAGAGGAATGCTTTCAGCTTACAGCAAAAGTAGGCGGTACTTATTGCATTTCGAATTTCAAAACTAAGAGAGTTAAAAAATTTAGGACCTTGGAAACTGATTGAGAACTTTCTAATATTAGTCCTACATTGAGGTAAATAAAAAAGCTCCGAACTTCTAGTGCAATAAGAATGGACCTGGCGTGTCACCAAAAACATGTTATTGAAGCTATAAGGAAGTAAGCCAGATTTTTGTATTGATACATAAATTTTCCTATTTGAAGTTTGTAGATATCCTCAAAATTCAGAATTTTTAAATTTTTAAAAAAGGTGTCAGTGTGAGTATCGAAAGCACTCCTCGAAATTATTCTTACGACCCGTTTTTGAATCAAGAGATGCTTAGGGTTTTTATAAGAGATGTTCACATCGAACTTCTTTTCCAGATTTGCGCAATTCATGTCCACTGGCCAGCATATCATAGACGATGAAGTAAGAACACACGAAGTGGTAGATCCTTCACATTGGCTCACTGAAGAAAGTGAAGACGAAACACTAAACACTTCGAGTCATGCCTCGGTGAGTAATCAATAGCCTCCCGGGAGATACTTGTAGCTTGGTCATCACCAGGTTGTGGCGTTTTTCTGGTAGTTGCTAAAGATGATATCAACCGCTGGAATCGCGATCAGAATGGTTTCGTTTCTTTCAATGTGTGTTTATTTATCATTTTTTTTTTTTTAAATGGAAGAACATTTTTGTTTTCAATTATCAACCTTCGAAACTCGCTATAAAACTTTTGAAGTAAGCCGCCTAGCAATTTCTGCACACTACACTCTTGAAATGACCCTAAAGCATATCAGTAACCCGACAGTCTCTCTCATCATGTCCACACAAGCATTTTTATTTTCAAGAAAGAAACCGTCTTGTGAGCCTCATCCCGAATGGAGCCGCAATGTGCGTTATAAGTTGAAGCATTCAGATCTTCCACACTCAGATGTATGCTGCATCCTCAAACGAACTTCGGTGTGCGTTGATCAAAGTTTAATCGTCCAGAGGAGAACTGATTGTTACCAGCGCACTCAGATGTATGCTGCATCCTCAAATGAACTTCAGTGTGCGTTAATCAAAGCTTAATCGTGCAGAGGAGAACTGAACTGAACTGATTCTTACAGGCGCACTTATTTGTATGCTACGTCCTCAAACGAACGTCAGTGTTTGTTACAACTTAATCAAGCCATGCAGATCTAACATCTTAACAAGGCAGCAAGGACCAAACCAGAGCACAGCAAACTTAAGTTATTAGTTTAGTTAGGCATTTTTAAAAAGGTTACTATCATTGTGAGTAAATTATTTTTTTACGAACCTTACGCTTTTGTATGTCAACGCCGTACGTATTATAATTATTATTTTCTTTTTATCATTAGGCGAATAAAATTCCAAGGTTACCTTTTAGAATTATTTTGCTTGATTATATTTTGTGCTAACTGAAGGTGATGGAGCTAGGGTCAGAACCACAATTCGTACTTTCCTGAGTTCGTGTTCTTCCCTGACCACTGGCTGGATTTGTTTGTCGATTACTGTAAAAAAAATTTGCTCGTATCGATAAAAACAAAAAACAACAGCAAACAAATAATGACTGGAGAGATTGAAACGCGTTGATTTTTCATGACTTCATGAGAAAAGAGGTCGTCTACTTCCCTCCCCCCCCCCCCCCCCCCCGCAGTCGCCGCTTAGCTTCTGTCGTGAAATAAATTTAAACATTTGATTCCAAAATTCACTGTAACGCATGTGAGAGCGTAGTTTTACGAAAGAAAGGTGAATGTCCCTGTTTTTAATGTACATTTCATACTTGTAACAAGGGAGATATCGACTAATATCTTAAACGAAAAGCGCTTTTAATTTCCCGACGCGCCGCCATTTTAAATGTGACGTTTTTTTTAACCAAATGGCCGGTCATGGGAATATTAAAAGTTAAAACTTATTTAGTGTCTTTTACGGAGAGTCTGGTGGAGAGACTATGGTTAAAAAACAGCCAACATTGAAGTGCGATCACTGAATGTAACTGCCATTAAGACAAATGTCAGTTTAGAGGTTCCTTTGGTGTTGTCTCCATTGAACGTAGTTCTAACACATTTGTCGAACCATATCCTGCGTGTGATCTTTTTACTGCTTCATGTTCAGTAGAAGTAGTTTTTATATTTCAGTGAGATTTTTTTCCAGTGTTGATTCTTTGAAGTTTGAGCTTTAGCTTTCGAAGCGTTACAAATAAGGATTTCCTTCGAAGACTCCTGCCTTTTGACTCAGAGACTAACCGAAGCACTTGGAGGGTACTGAGGGCTTGTTGTATGTTCTCGTTCCACTGTTTGTAGCCTGTTGTCTACAGAGGACTCCAGGGATCACGTGATAGTTGAATGACGCATAGGTCCAAAAATTTTTAGTTTTGAAAATTAACTTTTGTCGAAACTGAGATACTTCATCGCCTCGGATTTCCAACGCTTCACTAGGAATTGGTGAAGCTGAAACAGGAACCAACCAACTGTGAGAGTTTTCTTTCTTTCTTGATCACTTAAAAAAGCATTGCAGAAAGAGGGAGTGGCATACTTTCTTTGTAAATCGATTCGGTTTGTGGCTGCATTTGTTCCAGTTTTTGCCTTCAAGCTTCATTAAAGTTTGTGACCCTCGAATAGTCCTCTGTTCAAATTAAATACAAATCAAGTCTCTCATGGAAAAGTGTTTGTGTCTGTCACCTGTTAAGCTGCAGCTGGTGTTGGCTAACAAGACGCTAATTTCAAATTTTGAAATTTACCATAAATGTTGTCATTGGAACAGGATTATAATATCCAAAGAATTCATTTTTCCAGTTATTAGAATCACCGTCAAGTTATCGTTTTCTTTTCGTGTCTTTTCTTTTGCACTTTGCAAAGGTCATAGATAGACTTCAAACAAGTATCTTTAAGCAGAATTAAATAAGGGGTCAATTCACCGGATCAATTTAGTTTTCTGGGAAACTGCCCACCTACCCCTCCCCTAAGCCAGCGTTTTACCCTAAGTGAGAAGTAAGTGTTAATGTTAACTTAGGGGAGGGGTAGGTGGGAAACCTAAATTGATCCTTCTCACCTATACTAGTTGAAAAAAAGACAAGAAAACAGTTCGATGGCGAA
This sequence comes from Porites divaricata, assembly GCA_038088405.1. NCBI lineage: Eukaryota > Metazoa > Cnidaria > Anthozoa > Scleractinia > Poritidae > Porites > Porites divaricata. The sequence continues at coordinate 891,514 of JBBMOI010000023.1, forward strand.
ATAAAACTCGCAAAATTTCAAGCCTTCTGCTTATTTTAGTCAAACATTATTTTTTGACTCACGTCAAACTGATTTCAAAGTGATTATTCAAGGACCAATTGAATTCCGCTGTACGGACCACTAAACACTGAAACACCGGTAGCATCGTTTATGCATATCGTCATTTTCTTACCAATCTCCACGCAGCACCAGCTCGTTTCAAGGAAAACAAACTTGGCTGTAAAAAGATTAACAGATATAGACCTCCACGGTATTTCCTAGTCAATAAATCACGTAACTGGTTAGTGTTTTATGGAGTGATGGTTTTAATGGAGTGACAGTGAGTATTCATTGGTCTTGATAAGTAATTATTCAAGATATAGTCGACTTTTCGTTCTCCAAACAATTAGACACCCGCTAGATGTTTGCTCTTAAGTTTAGAAAACACTTGTTTTTGACACTTACTAATAGTGCCGTTATTTACCGGTAGATATCTATTGTAAACAATTTCTAAGAAACCAAGCGTGAACACAATAGCTGACTGCCACGATCCCTGCATTGGACAAAATGAATATCGTTAATTATTTACTGGCAAGCTATCATAAAACAACTGACCCTACAATTGAAGACACATATAGCGGATTACCCTGTACTGGAAAGGTGAGGAACAGCTTTTCTATTTTTATCATTGAATTGCAGAAGATAACTTGTCGTATTGACTTATCAGGTCAAATATCAATCAAAGCTTATTTGGCTTGCATTTGTTTTTAGGCTTAGCCATGGATTATAGGCTGGTCTTCTGTTCCCTCTTATTTGTGGTTGTCACTGTGACTTCCAAAGCAACATATCAAAGTAAGTGTCATTTTCACTAACTTTGGATTTATATATCATAGGTATAGGTGCGTCTTTTATTTTTCAACGGTGCACACTTTAGTTAACCATTGCAGAGAGCCATAAAAGCGGTTTTCAATTACCCAATGGCATTAAAACGATAAATTGTTTCACAGAAAAAGATCAACAAAGTAAGGAAAGACCTATCCGACGGATCAATTACATTTTAAATCTTCAGTCTGTATTCAATGTAATGTCGGAAGTATGAAATACTCAAGTTTTCTCTAAAAATGGGGGAAAAGTCTTCTTTTTTTTTTTTCGAGAAGATGATGGTGAAAATTTCAAAAAGACGAAATCACAGGTAATAGAGACTTCAAGTTATCTCGCCATTTTAGAATTTTTGATAGTATCCTTTGTGTGCCAATTTAATTCAAGCAAATCTTAAACTGGAATATTCATTCGTGTCACGTCGCAAGAAAACTTCAAGTCGGGGGTTTCTGAAAAGTTTATTGTTCACCTTCTATCTGACTTAAAACAGTCACTGAAATAATTTGAAAATATTAATCCTCAATTTAAATTCGATTAAAATTAAGTCAGTGAAGTAAACTTCTGTTTGTAGCTAGAAGTTGGTTGTAAAAATCGCAAATAATGGAGGTATGCACTTTCTTGACAGTTCTGTCAAGATTTCTTTACCATTTGGCAAGATTTTTAGTTACCGGAACATGGACTTTGTTTTTAAAATCGAAGTTCTTGTGGCCAGCTTAGTCAGGTAGAAAGTTATGGTTATTTACGTTCTTAAGTCTCTACAAGTTAAAAACAGACCTGTTTCGCGTTATTAACAATTCATGTATACATAGATAAGAGGTGGTTAGCTCCAGTCCTTTTGGAAATTTCAGGGGCAAGCAATGATTTTTTTCTATAAAATATCTACAATTGTCAATATTGCCTAGACTTTTCTTAATCTCAAGAAAGGTTAAATTTTCTGGACAGCCGTTCTATTCGTTTTTCTTTTAATTCGATTTTTCGAACTTTCCTTAGACTTTCAGAGGTTGTGTTTTTCAGATTTTATTACCAAGATATTGCGATTATTGTTGAATTGAAAATTGGTCTACTGAAAATTTCTGTATAAGTAGGAAATTTCTCCTGGAAAATTCTTACGAAAGTACGGCTACTCCATGTCCTCGAACTTTCTACCAGATCTACTGATCAGGGTAGCTAACAATTTCGGATGAGACAGAAAGCCACCTAAAAACTTCCAGACAACCAAAGTCCCCCAAGACTTCCGAACACTCCGATAAATAGTTTTTAGGGTAGCTCCAAATTAGTCAAGCAGGCTTCTAAAGCATAGTGAATACAATTTGAGACGCTTCTGATGTATTTGGAAACATTTGGCCCCTGGGTGCCACTGGAATTTTACCAGTCGCGTTCGTTAGAAGCGATTTTGAGTAAGACAGCAAGAGATAAGCTCATCGATATTTTCATACATCCTCCAGTCTGTGAACGCTTGATTCAATTAAGTGACATGCGGGCGGAAATCGTGGCCGTGTAGCGATTCTATAAGGCCATCTCCATCGCGACAAATGTCCCCAAAAGAGCGATAGTCAATTACTGTCTACATGGGATTTTACTATTAGTGTAGTTCGTATGAGAATTATTTGTATTGATATTTCCAGGATCGCCCTTCTTTCAATCCGTTGCAATTTTTTGGCCTCTGAAGGTGATGAAATTTAAGTTACCCTTTTAATGATTTCTAACCATTTTCCTGTTGAAGAAAGTCGCGCATATTGTACATGAAGTTTTAAAGCCGTGTTTTGTTTATGGGACTAAAGTAACACAAAGGTCTTACAGCGTTTATTTAACTTGCTTGACTTGAACTAAAACGCACCTTAAGCTAACGATGCTTTTTTTTTAAATTTAAGGTATATTTAAAAGGGAAGCAAGACCAAACGCATGCCCGCCCACATGCCCCGGTCATTGCGCACCGGATTGTACAGCAGTTTGCTGCGCTCCCCCTCCACCACCACCACCACCAGCGCTTCCCCCACCTCCGCCTCCACCACCACCTCCTCCTCCTGGTCCCCCTGGTCCTGATGGCCCCATGGGCATGGCTGGTCCTTCTGGACCCGATGGGCCTAAAGGACCCCCAGGACCTCCTGGACTTCCCGGCCCACCCGGTCTACCTGGACTTCCCGGTGCCCCTTCTGGTCCCCCAGGACGTGATGGCCCAATGGGACCTCCAGGACCCTCAGGACATCAAGTAAGTATGATATTAGAGGCCCAGAAAATATGCTTGCTCTGTAGGGGCACTTCTTCGATGACGAATTTGAAATAGAATAGATGAATGAAGTCCTTGAATGGTAAACACAATGTAATCGTGTTTAGCCATTTCAGGGTTAAAAGATTTAGGTTTGTTTCGTGTATGCCAGAAAAATGATAATGAGAAATGGCCTTAATACTTGAGTATTTTCCAAGAAACAATGTTGCACTGCTGCTGTATATTATTCCTCTGTGCACCCAGTAACAAACGATTTCGTGTTCTACGCCCTCACGCCGTTCATATTTCGAGAATGTATGCCGTTATCCACTTTAGTCACGGTGTTGCAAGACGTTTTCGGGGTAATTGACTCTGCCTTCCATTCTTTAGGGACCCCCCGGAGACCTCGGACCAATGGGACCACCAGGAGCACCCGGACTGCCCGGTCCCCCGGCTCCCCCAGGTGGACTGCCTCCATGTCCCCCTGTCTGCGTCAAAACATGCATCAAGGCTTGTCAACCACACTGCTGCGCGGGCAGAAAGAAGAGATCTCACCTCCTGCAATAAAATCAGCAACATTAACTACCACAGTACTTTTTTTATACTCCTATTCCAAACAGTGATTTTAACAAGAATCGTATCGCTGAGCGAATTAAATTAAGACATGGCATCCTGTGAACGCCAGTATGTCGCCGGTTAGATCCAATTCAATTTTGTTTGTTTTGTTGTATATTCGTAGTTAAAGTTGTGAGCCCGCTTAGTTTTGTTGCTTTCTTATGAACAAAAACGAACACGACCTTAAGCTTTCAATAAAAAATTTTGAAAGATTCATTTAGATTGTGCGTCAGAGTTGTTTTTACAGTCTGATTAAAGTAGGAACAATGAGTGAAAGAATTGTTTGAAATGTTTAATAAAATTACCCCTTAGTACAATTGTAAGTGTGTTTGTAAAGACTCGCCCTTAAGGTGCGGTAAAACGGGCAACAAAAAACGTGCAACTTCTTTTGCAGCATTGCTGCAAAACGGGTTGAATAGTTATGTTCCGCGTTTTACCACCCACGAAAAAAACCCTGCAACCTTATTTGTTGCAAGACTGGCTCGAAGGTCGGTGGTAAAACTCAGCTCGTTTTGCAGAAATGTTGCAAAACAAGTTAAGCGTTTTTTGTTGCCCGTTCTACTGTAGCTTTAGTCTGTGCTATAGGTGTTGTATAATTAAATCACCTTAAAGGTCAAACTGCTTTTAGTGGTTACCCTCGGGAAGTCGTTATAATTATTGGTCGCTTTATTGGTTTACTGTTTTAAGAAGGGTTGGTGAGTGGTGATTTTTAGCCTTTACTGTTCCGAGCCTCAGACTTGCAATGTTTTTTGCAATGCGCGTTATCATCCAGATAACCCCCTCCCCCCACCCAATAAGAGATTTTCTCAACATGCGACCAATTTCTAAGTTACTTACGATAATCGAATTCTTATAGCCATGTTGATATTTTGCCCTTTAGGTTAAAGTTACTGACTTTTTATCTACACACTTCTAGTAGAACCAATGAAATCCGCTGAAACAGGAAAACATGTTTCAATATGCACGTGAAACCTATCGAATCACTTTGTTGTCCGCGACAACCCAGAAACAACGCGGTTTACCGCTCTTGATGAAATAAGAACTTACTGAAATACCAATTCTGATGGACTTTCAAAGAGCTGGTTGCACTCATGAAGGGTGTATAGAAGAGAGACGCCTACGCAATATTTCGTGACTTGGCATTCGGAAACTGGTAGGCGCCAGAGATCCTACACTTGTCGATGGAATACTACACGGCGGAAGTCGACCCTAAACAGAGGTCCGGTAAGTCCCCCTTCAGAAAGTAATTGACGTTTTGTAGAATTTTTTTGCAAGCCTATTTGAAGCACAAGCTTTGCAGTGTGAAGGAAATTTGTGACACTTGCCGGATACTTGCCGGATACTTCCCTATTTTTTTTATTTTTTAGATTGAAGCTTAGTGATTGTTTCCATCCCAAAACCGAACAAGTATTTTTAACTGAGCTTCTTTGAAATAAGAAAGAAAGGTGTGTATAGGTATTTTCTTAGGTAAAAACAACAACTAGAATGGTTCAAAATTCTACCAAAATGTCTTCGACAAGCTGGTTTCGTGATTTTAACATCAGCCCTGGATAATTTAATTTGAACTGTATGTTACCCTAAGCGGTCTTGAAACACAATCGTAAGTTATCGTATGTGTTAATCACGTAGTTCAGCGATGCACCGTCATTTGGAGAAACATACAAAGCTCTTTTCACTCAATAAAGATCTAACTGTTAACAAACCAACAAAGGACTTCATGCATGGTCTTTAAGCGTCATTAATATTAGTCGAAGTCACTGACGGGTATTCCGATGTATTGGTCCCGTTTGATGGTTTCCCTTTTTGTTGTTGCATATTCACTGATAACTGAATATGCAATCGCTCGCTGGAGATTCAACTCCACAGCGTTATTCTTAAATCGAAAACGTACCAACATTATGAGGTAGGAATGAGCTTCAACAAAGCTTGATCCGTGAAGGTCCCATTGCAAAGAGTTTGTATGGTGTGGCAACGAACTATTAATCTCTACCAGATGATTGCTTGTAAGAACACTGGTGTTGAACTTTGTAGTAAAGTGTCTCGCTTCCATAAATGTTTGAGAATTTCTTTCTTCTTAGAATGGGGAACTCTCCCAAGTTAAGGCCAATGCTTTCCGTATTCTCCTTTAATTTTTGGATTGTATACCAGCAGGCGTGCCATGATCCACAGCTGTGCATTCGTACGATCAGAGCATCGAAATCCGTTTCGACAAGTTGAGGGTGGAATACAGAGCAATGTTTCAATATAACTTCCTCTGTAAAAATGTTTTTACCAAGCTCAGCTATGTAGTTGTTGTTATTTAGCTTGTCAGTACTTTTTGTACACTGAATACTTGTGCAGAATACAAGACCACTGAGTATGTTTAATGTGGCTTCAAGATCAATACAACTGCTGTGTAGATCTTGTGAAAGGTCAGTTTCTTGTAGAGGCTGATATTTTAAATCTTGTTAAAGTGGTTTTTGTGATTTCATCCATTCATGGCAAATTCCAATTCCACGTCAAAGTTTTTCCTCGGACAAAATTTCGTTATAGTCGACCCTGTGATTCTCCCAATCTTGCAACATTTCCAAAGTTTTTCAGCACTACTTTATCTCTGAGATCGTCTATATGCCTGACGTTTCCTAAAAGCCTTTTTTTCTGGCATTCCTTGGGATTTACTAGTAGCATAGCGAACACGTATGGTTTCAGGCAATACTCTGCCGGTTGGCATTTTAATGTTGCGCTTCTAGGTCAGAGATAATGAACAGGTCTTGTGTTCTGTGCACTGCATGTACATCTCCAGTCCCAATATGTATGCGTTATTATTTTAGGGATCAGTTGGTTAACATCCATTGCAATTACGAGTTAATTCCCAGTTTGTATCATCATCTTTGTCTTCTCCAATCACAATAATATGAATTTACAGATGTATAAAAGGTCTAGAATCGATGTAACGCTGAGAATTCTACGAGTTTTTTTTGGTTGCTTGCAGGGTCAGTCGACCGATTCTATCCCTTTCGCGATCATGAATGCATCTTTACTCTTCCAGGGAGTGGGTCAAAGACTATTTACAATTGCAATGGGGAAAACATCGGTTATCTTAAGCGTTTCATTGAGAACTTATGAAACGAGTCGAGATAGGTACTTTTGAGTTTCACTTTTTTGTCGGTTTAAAGAGACATGCATACAAATCTCGGCACATTAACATTTAAAGTGATGTCTTTCTACATCCCCAAGAAATATCCAGGCACTATTGTTTATTGATGCTAACAGTCAACTTGAAAAACTGCGTCGTTTTTAACGCAGTGCAAGTTTAGCAGTTTTAAATTGATGAAATTGAATGATGGCATTTCTTGATGGAAGAAAACATCACGTTTTGGAGGGAAAAGGTTCCAACCTTTGAGTGATGTTGTAAGTACGATGTGGAAAAGCAACAACTTCCTTCACTCGTTTCATCGGCTGCGACTTGTTGTGGCTGTGTTTAGAAGTACGTATAATCCAAGGAATTAGTTTTGCTTGATATAAAAACAGATTTCAATTCTTCTTCAATTCCAACATCGGCTGCTTTCTACTAGTTATCTGGGAGGTAAAATCAAAGGCAGGTCATGAAATGAAATGATATATTCTATTTACAATTCATTTCAAAATGGACTTTGATATGATGGCCACATTTACTTTTACCGGGAAAACGACTTCGGGGATTACGGCAAAAAATGAAGAGGAAGGATAGCAATCTGAAAAAATTCAAGAAAGACATTTGCCGCCTTAATCGAAGTTTTCACTCCATGAAAATTAGCCTATATCGCAATGTTCTCAAGATTCTTTTTCCAGGTTTGGAGCTAAACTTTGGACCGCAATTCCTAACGAATTTCGTCAACTCTCCAAAGGAGCTTTTAAGAAAAATTTTCATGACTTTTTGCTCTCGATAATGGAAGCAGAGGACGATTATGTTGAAGTGCCCACTCTCCTACAAAAAATGGCAAATTCTGCATCCTTGACTCAATGTACTAATAATCAATAGTTCTGTTAGTAGTAAATTTGCTTGTAATATCATTCTGTAAGACTATATATTTTTGTAACTTTAGCTTGTTTTTCAGTAATTCTTATTTATCCAGATAGTTTATTTAATTACTTTACAATTGTTATATTATCTGTTATGACTGCTGTAACCTTTTCCTCTCCGCCCGCCTCGTCTAGCTTTTGCTATTTGCGGGTAGAGATGGCAAAATGATGTTCATGAAATAAAGTATAGTGTGTGTGTGTGTGTAGGCAAAGTCAAAAGACCCGCAACAAAAGCAGTCAAGTTGTCGATTTCAACGCTCTTGTTCACATTATTTGACCACCTCTTCAGTTAAAGCTCTGTTGCATGAGATTTGGAGGCATTGATGACGTTAGAAAATTATAGTTCTCCTCGTATTTTCTCGTGATATCAAACTCTTTCGTGTATCGAAGAAGTTTCATCTAATTTACTTCATAACTGGGACGAATGATTCTTTCGGCATTATATTAGACTTTCATTAGTTAAGTTTTATTGCTTTGTTATGTGACATACAATTTCTCACATTCTTAAACCTTTTGACAGTCAAGCAATTCTAGGCTTTTTTATTTCTGATCTTCTTCTGACGTTAATACCCTTTTCTGGTAGAATAAGAGCCAACCAGCTTCATTCTAAACAATTTTTTTGAATCTTTGCGCTTTTCTTTTTCCATCCGGCATTTGCATGCTCATCGGTTTTCTTTTAGAAAATGCTGTATATGTAGACAAAACCGTGGCTCCTTTGTGAAGTAAGGGTCTGAACAGATCTCCAAAAACATAAGTGGAAGAGGATTTCCTGAACGAAGAGGTAGAATATCTGTTCAAAACATGCAGAACCTCCTTTATTTTTCTCTTATGTCGAAGTTGTTTCTATTCAAGCAACGAAATTTCAAAAAAGGTGTGTAAATTTTCATGTCGATGGTCAAGCATTGGCCATAAAGTAACAAAATATCGCTTTTTTTTTTCCTGTACTGGTTTCCGAGGCCTAGAGAGCTCCCCACGTGCATGTAAATCCCAGTGGCGCGCCGGTGTTCTTTCGTTTTTGCTTAACAATTACCTCGAGGTCTAAAGGTGCATTTGTCTTTTCTTAGCTGGGCTGACAAGAACCGTCTCATATTTTGTTGTATCTGCTGTCGTATTTGATCATTAGTTTTGAAGATGCCGCAAGAATTGTTTCGGTCGATTTAAGTCTCTCATAACAAATGGCCAGCGTCGTAAGGCCGAAAAAAAGGATTGCACAAATTTGTTCCTTGCAAATATGTTGCAAATGCATAAATACTGAGGAGTAAATATATGGCAAAGATGGTAAATGCCACATTTCCCTGGTTATTTACCCCCCCTCCCCCCCCCCCCCCTGTAGTTTGGTATACAAATGTGCAATTTGCCATCTTTTCCATATATTTATTAAGAATTTGTTCATGCTTCGCGTGCGTATATTGAGTTGTGGATGCACGCGGGAAGTTTGGAGAGCACGAAAGATATTGCCTCGTGCAACTCTTGCTTCTTGAGTGCTATGTTATAATCAGTATTTACATATTTGTGACATACCGTAAAATTCCGAAAATAAGCCCCGGGGCTTATATTTTTCAAAGGCCCTTTTTTGAGGGAAGGAAATTTGCGTTTCAAAACCGATTGGGCTAGCCTACATGGAGAGGCTTATTTTCGGAATTTTACGGTATTTGCAAGAAGCAAATTTGTGCAAATCCATTTGACATCGAACATGTTAAATAGCTCTTGTATAGCTTGTATATTAGGTTTGGGAAAGCTCCCTAGAAAATTCACTAAGCTCAATATGAAAGGTTGTAATCCAGATCGAAAAAGAACGAGAAATGGTGATGCCGAAAGTGTTTCCGTCGACCCACAAATCGATATTTATTTTTGTCAGTATCTATAAATGTTTGTCAGTTTTTTAATATATTTTTTTGATATTCTCCTTCATTTGGTTTTTCTTATATGCGTTGAAACAAATGGTAATCGAAACTCCCTTTATGTTTGTTGCTTTTTAAAGTGTTTGACCTTAAGTCATGCGGTTCCCTTTTTCGCCAACCACGATAAGATTAACACATCACTTCATGGAAGCAAGACTCAAGAGAGGCTCTCGCACGCGTTAATTAAACCAAACCTTAGACGTGTAGAATTAGAAGAGGGTTTTAAAATGTTTGTTTTCAGGAAAAAGTGTTTCACTGGTCTAAATATAAAGGCGAAAAACCGTTTGCAGGCTTACTGTTGTCATATATACTAAGCTAACTAACTCTTGACAAATGGCTAGTGTCGTATTTGTCTCCAGCCATAACAAATAAAAGTTGATACCGCTAGAGATTGTATGGACGGTGGCATCAAAAGACCTGATGGGGCGGGTCGACCCCTAGGATACTTACCAAAACGTTTTTTTTTTCCTTTTTTTTTTCAATGCTTGATCCTGGCTTAAGTTCCACATTAGGAACTTAATAGTATCCTTCCGTTAATCTTTTTTAAAGCCAAATCGAATAGAGGTGCATCCTTTTTGTATCAAATGGCTATTTCATTTGTGTCGGCAATTCTTACAGACGGGGTCTAGCTACACAACCATGAACTTTCGCACTCTCTAATAAGGAAAGGATGTAAAACAAAGAATACGTTTTATTATCATCATTATCACTATTATTGCCCTATTACGTGAACAAACTGCTCTACTTCTATTTTTTTAAGTCGTAAGACAGCTTTCATTTCAGTTGTTGCACTCGAGGTTTGTTTGTCTAAAAATTCACATTAAAGTGGTCTTTAATGACCCCACTGATTCATTGAGTTAACGAGGTTACACCCCATTAGACACGGTAATATTAGTTTCAGTTGTTTCAATTCAATAGTTCTTTGTTTTGTCGATTGAAGTCTTTACCTTTTAACCACGCTCTTGCATAAAATATCGGGTACCCCATGACACTATGGGGGTAAACGTTTGGTCCTTACTGGATGGGTTTTTAAATGTTGTTTGACAGATGTTGTGGTTAAATATCTTTTCAACTCCTCAACAAGATCTTTATATGTGTTTTGGCAATTGTGGCCATTGGCTAGAGGCCTTCTCGCACACCACTGACGTAACAGCTCTGTAATAAGATAAAGGATATAATAAGATGATAGACCGCAAAGTCCATTTAAACATGATATAGCTGAGGGAAATCAATTCTAGCCTTTGAAAACCACCCTGCTTGAGGTTCTTGGGGCGGATTCAAGGTTGCTGCTTGCTTGCAAACTTTCACTCTTTTCTTAGTGCCGATAAATTTGAACAACTCATCGACGCTTTAACAACGCACACTGGCAGGACGATGATGTTCAAGGTACTACAACTATTTTCCTGGTTTTCTTTCTTTTCTTCGTGTTGTTATATTTCTCATAAACTTGCACTTTAAGTTTTTCATGTCCCGCTGTGCCTAGAAAATCTTAGTTTGTTCCTTTCCTATAAGAATAGAAAGGATATTGTATTTTTTCCAGACGAGGAACTCGCTTTGCTTTTAGTTCGTTTTCGTTTCATTAACATAGGGAGTTTGATTTTTCTCTTCTGTCATAGGCCGGTTTTAACCCTTTCAGTGCCAATTAAATGTGGCCAAAGGCAAAAATTCGAAAAAAAAAATCATCGACAAGTCTTAGAAACTGACTGAACAAGATTAATTACCCACCTTAAAAGGATTTAGAAGTTGATTAATGGAGCGCTTGCCTTTTCTTTTAATACCGTATCATGAGTTGCGTGTGTCTGTGCATTTGTCACGTTCGTTTTAAGTATTACCCTTCAAACAGAATTTAAGTCGTAAGAAACAAATGATATCCATGTAATGTTCTTCATTGTAAAGCATCCAATAACAAAAATATGAATTAGCCAGATCGATAAGGGACAATTTCAGCAATTTGGTTATAGTTTGTGGATAAAAGTAGGTTCTTGACGCATTTGATGTGAATTACGGTATGTTGATCGAGGAAGCTATTTTAGAAATCAAAATTGTCAAAATCGACTGCACTTTCTCTTACCTTATCTGGGCCATCAGACCGATTTAAATTACTGCAATCGACCCATTCTCAAAAAATGAAGGAAAGAATCAAATCAGGGTGTGGAATTCGTACCCCTTTGCTTAAGATATTAGCTGATCCACTCAGATAAATATAAAGAGGCACGTGATGGCCTCGTGTTGCAGAGTGATCAGCCGAGTTCGCTGTGTTCAACGCGATTTGTTACTGGTGTCTATTATTATAGCTATTATCTTTTCATGTGGATATGATTTACAAAATCAGGAGGAAAACAGTACAAAACCCTAACAATAATAATAATAATTATCATAATAATAATAACATTAATCATAATAATTATTAAGACAATTTAGGGGTAGCACATCCACAAAGTGGTTTTCCGTCTCACATTTCTGGTCGAATTGGAATTCAATTCAATTTATTGGAACCGTTGGTTTTTGAGGAGAGGGAAAATCCGGAATACCCGGGGAAAAAACCTGTAGGAGCACAGGCGAGAACGAACAGACGCATGACTCATATATAAGAATCGAGTTTGAACCCGGGCCACATCCGTGCGGTATGCGAGTGCTCTCACCACTACGCATGCACCCTTCCTCCTTAAAAATAGAAAAACGATAGTTTACTCGGAGGCACCATCACATTAATTAATTGTTTGCTAATTAGTGTTGTTGTTTCTATTCCAGAATTCAGCCTTTATACTTATATTTTCTCTGATCATTTGTAATGACGCTATCACCATTCAGCAATCCCCGTGTCAGATTCAATCATTTTACGCTCGGGAAATTGGGTCTGGTGAAGCCGGTAACCTCCTTCGAGTTCATTTGGACGCGGCTGGTATCCCGACAAACGTATCGTTTAATGGCTTCTGCGACAGCACTAATATAAAGTTTTCTAGTAAGTTTACTTATTTATCTTAAGTTTGTAGTTGTTATGTAGAATTTTAATTAAGCACCTAATTCATCTCATCATATAGAGTACTAAGCTGGAGGACAGTGGTTTTCGCTTGGCCCTGATTCGTTATACTCAAACTCAGGATTGGCCATAACTTTTGCAAAATTTCCTATTGAATATTTCCAGAATTCATCGAAGAGCGAAGAGTCATCAATGGATCTAATTTTGCAGTGTCCTTCCATTGGGAAATCGACAAAAATTATGTGTTGGCTGTAAAAGAAGGGAAATTAGTCATTGAGGTAACGGTTGGCTTTTTAACTGCTCTATCTTGTCTGCAAGTCACCCCATATATAATCTCCCTCGCAGCCGTTCTTTGGATGTCACGCAACGCTCCCCCAAAAGTTCTTTTGGGGCAGCGTTGCGTGACATCCAAAAAACCGCTGCGAGGGAGACTACCCCATATAAGGGAATTCAAGACCGTCTTCGATTCTGGATTCCACTGCGGATATCTTGAGCTGGATTGCAGATTTCATAGGCAAATATTTCGCCGACTCCTTACTCCGGGTTATCTTACATGGGCAATACAAAATATATCGAGCGCATTAAGTGGCGTTCACTAAAATAAATCGTTCGATCTAGGGGAGCGATACTTGCTTTTTTGAGAATTTCTTGTCACAGTATCTACGCACTTACATTCGGTTCCTGGAGTAAACACAAGCCAAATTTCCCTTGTTAATTAGCTTGCCATGGTAATTGTCAGAACTCTCCACTTTTTAGTTTTTAGCACTCGTTGTATACATTACGTTAAACATAAAGCTGCGTTTGCCCTCCCTCAATAAGGCATCAAATTGAGGTCAAAATATTGATCAAAAGGTGTTTCAAGTTGAATTTAACATTTTACTCTGATATCTAAGTGGTTATAGATGGCTTGCTTGTTCTTAACTCCTCTAGTTTGATTCTGAAAAAGAAACCTCTGACAGCCATTGGTTCATTTTGAAATCGTGTGACAAGCGAAACAGTGCACTTGTTGAACTGAAAACGATGTCAACGCCTCATTTGTACGTGAAATATGGCTCTTCAGGAAATCCTTTTATGGAAGCATCGACAGACCGTAGGGCATGGTTTCAAATCTTGTCTTCGGCTTGTTGATCGTCAAATTAAAGTGTTTCTTCTCTTTTTAAGAAGAAAAAATAGATTGTTAACCTAGTGAAAAAGCAACCTATGAGGTCAAAAACAATTAAAGTGCATTAGGACTTTCGTCAACTTTAAGATGTTAATTGGTTAGTTCTTTCCGTTGTGTTTTCAACAGTATCGTAGGACGGGGTGTCAATATATGGACAAACCCGTATATCGTCTGTTATGCCCCCTCCTCCTCTCAATTTATAATCCCCCCTTCTCAGAGGAAGACAGTTGATAAGCCCTCGCTCTCCCCCCCCCCCCCCCCCCCCTCGTAGCCCCATCTTCACTCTCATCCTCAAAGTAATGAATATAAGAATGTATTAATCAAGGTTCAGTGTTGATTATAAATGGCGTTGATTATAAATGTACCCCTCAAAGTGTCGTTCCTTTCAATTTGTATTAAAATATCACACAGCAAATCTCCATTTTCATCCAAACGGTCATTTTTCTAATCGAAGAGAAGAACTGAGATCAGCCGGGCTTGTTTCCTTTCTTGCATGGCTCCTCCCTCCCCTCCCCGCCATAAATATTCAGCCCCTTCAAAAATACTTGAAAAAATATCCCCCGCCCCAAAGTCCCCCAGGGCTTAACAGAAGAGTAACGGTTTTTTCTTGTCCTCTTGTTTGGTTATTCGTTATTTTCGTAGGTACTAGTTAATACTTGTTTTTTATCCGTTTGTTAATTCGTATCAAATCAGAGTATTCTCGACTAAACTGTGCGACAACAATGTTTTCTCTGTAGCAAATGGTATATGAATAAAGTTTAATCATAATGAAAACATTGGTTATTCCTCTTTATTTCCTTTAACATTTTGATTTTTACCCATTATATCAGGCTTTTCTACTATCAATTTCCTCTGTTTATCCTAAGCAAAGGTATATCTATAATTTGGAGGTCCACGCCGGGTTCTACGAGGGCATACATTGTAGATTCTTTTCATTGCCTCACGCTGTTTCCAAATTTCTTCTCTGGGACTAAAGCTTGTTGAGGTTTACGCATGGGTTATTTGTAGCATTCAAGTTTTTCTCTAGTGTCAGTTCTCTGCTTTTTGTATGTGCGGCGAATTGACTAATTTTCGGACTCTGATCGTACGCAGTACTTAAATTTTCATTTTTAGCCGTGTATTTCTTTTTTTGTAAAGCCAGATTCTTTTCGCTCGAAACCAGATTGGCCCTTTTAACTCATCTGTTGTCGGTAAGCAGAGTGATAGGTCTCTGGTTATTTTTTGTCGCCGCAACTTATTATTTGCAACTGGGAATAATGATTGAACAGAAACTGAGGGAAAAAACATTCTATACTGGGAAACACTATAAAAGACACTGTATTTTACATGCCTTTCCCTTAAATACGGAATCCAAAACTCAAAATATTCTGACCAAACTCAAGAAAAGAGAGTTTATAAAGGAGAATATTAAAAATTGAGAACTCCTGCTGAATTAAAGTAAAGCCTTAGGGAGAATGTATAATTTTAAGAATGAATTTTCTTATGGGTATTTATTATTTTGAGTAACAAACAAATTTGCCCAACCTAAATATTGTTCAAACTGATAAGCCGTACGATTGATTAGAATAATAAACATCTTCGTTTTCTTCTTACCTCTATCCAGCTAAAATTGCTTTTCGAAACAATTAAAGTCTTTTCTCCTTAACTTGGTAGTCACCGCTAGTCTTCTCGTTAGGAATCTCGCAATAGACTTTTTAAATGTACCAACTATGCGTTAAAACGAAAAAAACAATGGATGTTTTGGCCACCTGTTGGATGCCGTTGGTTGTACATTCATTATTCGTTGCGCTGATTGGAAAGCCGAGAAACCGCAATCTTATGTTTTGCTTTCAATCACTAGTTTGGACCTCGTTTATCATTCATTTCCTGCGACGCACCTTCTCAAATAGCCCAACATGACCAATCTAAGAAATTAAAACGCTTGTCAGATTTTGAACAACTTGGGAGAGCGTCTAAGTGTTTGTAAAATTGATTACTTTTAATTCACAAATAAACAATTGAGAGCTGCTTTCAGCCAATCACAAATCCAAACCACGGTCAGCAACCAAAAGGGCATAGTTTCTGCAGCCGGTGGCACATTTCTGACGCTGGTATTTCTTAAACTAGAATTTTAAAGGCGATATAAAATCAATGACAATTCCATTGTAATTTCTACGGGCTATATCTGACCTATTTGTATGTAATCACATCCAAAAATACACATGTTTTGATATAGGCCTCCTAAGCTGACGGGGCTTCCTTGCAACAGACCCTTTATCCGTTTTTCTCAAATTTAATGATAAAGGCAAATTAAAACTGTCCAAAAACTAAGTGCTTGGAAAATACCGTCACATTCCTCTATTAAATTCCGGTTAAGGGAAACTGACCTAAGATTTGTAGCGTAGCTTTTTAATTGGAGCGCTTGGTACTTGAGAAATTCAATTCTCAGTCCTTGTGGTCCGTTTCTTGTAGTTGAGTAGAGAATATGTTTTTGTACCATTTTCCCACCAAAATAAAGTTAGATGATAGTTTTTGTACTTTTGTGTGGTTCAAATCTCTTTCTAGTCTGATTTTATTGCAGCGTGATAAATATTAAGAAACTTTTGATCGCTGAAATCCCTTCTCAGAATCACTGCCCTGAGCTGAGCTGAGCTAAGCAGGTACCGGTCAATTCAAGGCAAAGAAAACTTCACGACCGAGTAGCTCTCACTCGACGTCTTATTCATCGCTAAAAAATGTAAAACACGTTGTGGCTCTACAGCTGTGGCGTTAGTTTCTACCTTAAGAGCACTTGTTGCATCGTGCGGTTGTGGCCCGGTTGCTCTTCTCGACGTCCTGGTTTTTCACTGAACACTTCTTTTGACATCTCACTGGCCTGACGAAAAACGTCAGTTTAGAACCTATTGCCACCCGTTAAAACCAAATTTTTTGACCATGTAACCTGTTATCCGAACAATAGGTTCATCAAAACGCCATTCATAGTGACGCAATTTAGGTCAAAATGACCGGTGAACTAGATTGCCGCATTTCAACAGGGCACGAGTAGAACTTAGCTTCTCTCGAACGAGATAGTTTGATTGTTGATGTGTCCGCGCTGTTCAGTTAGCTATGGATGCTTTATACTCTTTGCGAATTTGTTTTCGAATGCTTGATCAGCTCCGAAACTTTACCAGCCATCCCAATCTTATGAAGCGTTAAAAAAACCAGATGAACCAAAAAGTGAACTGATTAATTATTCAGCAATATCAGACGTTTAAGGGCCAGAGTTTGAAAGACGCGAAACACAATTCGAAGACAGCTTTGCACAAACAAGGTAAGAGAACTTTTTCGTCTTAATTTCTATCATTTCTTCACGCCGTTTATTGGCTGTCTCTTGGTGTTTCGATTAATTTATTAGTTATGGCTTCCTTTGGTTTTATTTGTAAATTTTGGGAAAAATCAAATGAGTTTATTTTGATTTTTAGTCTATTTGTTTCGTGATCAGATTAATCAATATTTAGAATTAGGACATTTTCAAGCCGCTCACATCAATTTTATTATTATAACAAATAAGATATTTTGAATATGAACTCCGTAGCAATGCTTAGTTTTACAACTGCACATTTTACACCCAAGAATATTTGGTTAGTTGTAATTTTAAGTCATAAATTTAATGCCAAGGAATATCCTTAGAGAATTTTCCAGCAAGCAGTTCAGAAATGTTAAGGAAAAGTGTATCCTCAACAGTCTACACTTTGCAATGAACATTGCAGCGATTTCGAATTACATTGAAGGTTTTAGTTAAAAAAAGAATAAATTTCTATTTATCAAGCCTTCAAACTGTTCTAAAATAACCTTAGTTTGAACCCCAGAGGACGACAGAACTTAAGTGACCGTTTGCTAATATTTCTAATCAAGTTGGTTTTATACAGGTTTTATTTTTCCTTACATGATAGTTCTGTATTTGTAAAGGAAACTTATGAGAATCTAACAAAGAGGATTTATATAAGTCACGGTTTGAGAGGCACAAGACGACATGTCAAATAATAAATAATAAACACTTTCCTTACGATATAAAGTAAAATTTTCTCTCTGTTTTTTCCCTTTCGGTCAGATGCAGGGCTTATTACTGGTGTTGGGATCTGTTCTTTATATATCTTCCTTCGCTTCGGCGTCATCGCTAGGTAAGTCTCCCTTACATCAGTTTCCTTTAAGCAAAGACGTTCTCTTGTTTAATATTTTAGGAAGTAAGCTTTTGGCTGATATGATCGGCTACTTCTTGGAAAACCATATAAATCTATATTAAACTTAGTGATAAAAACCCTGACAAGGTAAAGTTACAAGCTGAATCTTCTTCTCCGGCGACGACGGAATTATCTAAGAAAAAATCTAAAATAGGTAACTACCATAAAGTTATGACTTGCTTTGTGTAAACTTTAAGAATTATTAATGAGCTTGTAGAATCCAGACAAATTTATTGCGCGTTCTGATCAGCTATCAGAAATGAATGTTAAGGCGTAAGATCCAAGTGCGATGTTATAATCATAGTTTCATAGAGCAGATCCCGAAATTTATTTTATTTCAGAAAAGATTGAAAGAAATTACGGGAAGGGAGCCTGCTATGTGCGAAACTGATGTTGATTGGTTTACTAAAAAGAGTGTGAACATTCCAGTAGCGTGATACCAGCACGCAATAGGCCATTTCCGAGTTCCAAAAAGTTTCACTTTCAAAACGAGGCTAAGTGCGAAACCTTTGTTGTGGAAATGAGTTTTATTTGCATCATAATTAAAACTCATTTCCACAACAAAGGTTTCGCACTTAGCCTCGTTTTGAAAGTGAAACTTTTTGGAACTCGGAAATGGCCTGTTAAGACTAATGACCTACCACTCACCATTTTTTGTTTTGTTTCGTTTTGGGTCGATTATTTTTCTGGTAAAATATGCGATTTTAAAAAGTTTTTCGTTCAGACAGATTTATAGAATTTTGGTAAATGGAAACGCGCGAGACCAAAACATTTACCATTCATCTTCTCAACATTGCCCTTGAAAATTGATAAAAGGCAAAGGCATAAAAGGCAAATTTCACCTTTTTAAAAAATTCTTGTGATCAATAAACAGCGGCGTGAATGTAAAAGTACCGCCAAACAGATTTCAAGGGAATACTCAGACCACTGTATTTTGTTGACAGGATTTCAAAACTGAAGGCTTTTGTTTGATTTTTTTTTTTTTTTTTTTTTCTAGTTTTGTGTGTCTCTGAAATGTGACGAAGCTACTTCATATTATGAAGGAATAGACGAAAAAGACGATACTAAGAGAGGCTATTTCTCGATGGATAATTACATGGTTTACAACTTTACCCTTGACTAACGAGTTCTAGTAAAATAATGTTAATTTAACAGTAACGATATGTATAACACACTCAGTTATAAATTTCATTTGTTGTTGTTGTTGTTGTTGTTGTTGCAGAACACCTTCGGCACTACAAAAGAAGTCCTAATCCGTGTCCGCCAGGATGTCCCGACAGTTGCGCCCCGCGTTGTACGGTAACATGTTGTAATCCAGCTCCACCACCACCACCACCGCCACCCCCACCCCCTCCCCCACCTCCTCCACCTCCACCTCCCGGTCCCCCAGGTATGGATGGTCCAATGGGACCTCAAGGACCTCCTGGACCAGATGGTCCCAAGGGACCACCAGGACAACTCGGTCTCCCTGGACCAGTTGGACTTCCAGGACTTCCTGGTGCACCAGCAGGTAAATTGCAAGGAATTCCTACGAATAGGCCACTTCTGAGTTCCAAAACCCTCACCTTGAAAATGAGTTTTCTTTGCATGATAATGAAAAATGATTTCCATATCAAAGGCTGAGCACCTACCCTCGTTTTGAAACAGAGGCCCGGGTGAACTCGGAAATGGCCTATTGTCTATTGTCCATTTTTCGTATCCTGTTCATTAAAGCTCTTCTCTGTGGAGACTGGTTTCAATTAGAAATGCAGTTGTCGCTAAGGTAATGTGGGGTAAAGTTTACTGCCTAGTTTTTTTTTTCTAGCGCTTGGATTTGATAAATCCTTATCATACTTATTATCATATACTTATCGAGGGTCAAAACTTACATGTCCATCGTATAACAAACTTATGACCTCTTTGGCAGCTAAAAGATTCCTCCCAACCAAAGCCCAGAAACAAGTACCATATCACACTACAGTTAACACTGGAATGACAACACTGGCGCTCGCAAGAATCACATGATTTACTCAGGGATATTCCATTCACAGATTCAGAGGCAGTCACGGTCTATTTCAAAACTGGACCATTCGGAGCATTCAGTGTGGCATTTTATCCACATAAACGTCGCACCACAAGAACCCTTTTGTATGTTAGTAAACCGCATATAGACTTTGCATTGGTCCATAGATTAAATTTCATCTTTTTTGTCTCTCTCTCTCTACAGGCCCACCTGGACGTGATGGTCCCATGGGACCCCCAGGCCCGCCCGGAAATCAAGGTGCTCCTGGAGATGCAGGACCACCAGGTAATGACTTTTTTCGCGTTCACAATCTGCAACTTTCACGTTCTCCATGATGAAATTTGTTTTTCCCCACAAACTTTTGCATCAGTATTATTTTCAATTTCTCTTGGACTAATAATCGTCCTTTAAGAAGTTGAGGGCAATACCTATGTATCTGGTGCTCCTCTTATATGTCTAATTCTGGTAAAACTTCATTGGCGTCCGATTTCCTACCGTGTTGTGTTCAAGTTACTTTTGCTGGTTTTTATATCTCTAAATGGTATTGGTCCTCGGTATTTGGTCGGATTACTTCAGTACCAGAATCATTTTAGGACACTTCGTTCAAGTTCCCTAGAACTTCTTTGCAACAAGAACCAACACTAAAACATATGGCGACAGGGCATTTTCTACATGTGCCCCTAGACTGTGGAGCAATATTCCCTTCAGCATTCGTAAATCGAACAGTGTGTGTATTTTTAAAAAAAATTAAGGACGTACCATTTTAGGAAATTTATTAATAATGGTTTAATTTATTATTAAAGGTTAATGTTTTGTATCTTCTTATTTCTATGTTATGTATTTACTATTATAAAATTATTATTTTTAATATTGTTGGAAAGCGCCACGAACAACTTAGTAGGTGTGAGCGCTATAAAAGTGTTTAATTAACTAATTAATTATGAAAATGTTTTGGGGTAAAGCAAATTGCATCTTGGGGAACACGAAAGACGCAGATTACTTTCTTTTACCTTGGTCTAGTCTAGTCTGTCTCCATCAACCAACCACCCCCACAGGGGTACAAGTGCCTCTGGCCTCCAGGGCCCAGTTGTTCGAAGGCCGATTGGGGTGTAACCCGGGTTTCTTTTTCTTGTGTTCAAAAGCATTTTCTCGGATGATTTCTCTGTTATTTTTAGAGCTTCCAGTCATCAACTTGTAGACAAAAAGAATTCAAATGAAATGCTTTTTAAGCTTTCAAATCTGAATTCAAATCTCGCATTAACCCTGGGTTATCTTAACTCAGCTTTGAACAACTCGGCTCAAGTTCCAAATATCTGTGTTAGACGGATATTCAAGAAAACGTACCGTAAAGCATAGCCTTTCGATTAGTTAGTTTGGTCCAGCGGCAGCTCAGACAACATGGATTCTCCCTCTCCAGTCACGTTGGTGTAGCATTGCCGTTCTGACTTCTCCGATAGTGGCGAACGCGGTGTCTTCAAGCAAAGTGTGTATGTACGTGGTGTTAGGTCTTCCTCTCTTTGTTTGTCCGTGTTGTGCCACAACACAAGCTTCGATTCCTCCACCTCTTTTTGTCTGATACAATGCTCAGTACAGATGATGACCGTACAGATCTTCATTTGTAATGTGGTCCCTCTAAGAAACGTTTAGTGCTGTGCAAGGCACTCTAGTATAGGCACCATCAATTTGCTTTCACACTTAAGATATCTTGAGTGTTTTAATTGCTTATTAACTCCGAACATCTCAAATCTCAGCCATTAGTTTTACACGTTAATCATGATCCGAAATTTTCCAGAGAACCAATAATGAGAGAGAAATCACCTTTTCCTGTGTTCTAGGTCCCCCAGGTCTCCCCGGTGCTGCAGGTCAGCCGGCTCCCCCCGGCGGTCCCAGCCCGTGCCCAGTGGTCTGCTCACACACATGCATCCGAACCTGCCCGCCACCATGTTGCAAACGTCGCTAAAGTGCCTGGAGACAGGTCGCTGGAGCGCGGCCATGTTGCTTTAGTTTATATCAGTTTAAAATGGATTTTTCTTTTTTTTCATTAATAAAATGATTTCTCAAAAACAGAGGAGCTTGTTTACGTTGTTTACCTGTAGCCGTTGTTACTTTGTTTAACTGAACGATAGTAGAAAAAGACAAAAGACTATTAGTATTAGTTACTCAAACTTACGCTTTTTATTTAAGCATTGAAAGAATGTGTACAAACGTCGTTTAAGATTACATAAGAATGCTTTTACAATCCACATGAAGACTGAGAACTTCTTGTTTAGGAAGATATTTTTCCGAACGAAAACACATTGCGAAGAATGATTTGTACACGCCATAGCGCGCGCAGATGCCAACACTCACGTCATTTCTTTACTTAATGTAAATGTGTTTCACTTTTAATTATGTTACAAAACTAATGGTAAACGGCTAAGCGTGTACTATTGAGTTATGCCGGAGGACTTTGAATTTCAAAGCACTCAAGAAGGACCAAGAAGCTTCAGTCGTACGAGCCTTTAGTGCTTAGCAACCTCCCGCGCGCAATTATAACTCAAAGTACACGCTAAACCTCTCAGTAACAGTTGTTACGTCAATCTTTGCCTGATCATACCTTATGTTTGTCTACAGCTACTCTCCTTGTAAGATCGCCTTCAAGCCTTGCTTAATTATAGCTAATACTGTCTAATCGTACCTTATTATACAAAAAACAAATACAAATAACTTTTTTTAGTAGTTGCGCTTGCGTAAGCAGCGAGACTCATAATTTGCAAAGCGTTTTTCTTCGTATTTATGACGCAAAAGGGAGGACATTGTGCCAGGCGTTCCTAGTGGAGACTGGGAATAAGAATGGTTGCGTTATAGAAGCCATGCACGCATGTTTTGCGAAGAAAGCTTAGGAAAGATTTAATGTAGAGCTTTTCCGAAAAGTGTCGGTCCACGAATTCTATCGCTTGAAAGCGTTGATTACTTTGGAACAAGTGAACACTTCTGAGTGGTCAAAAAAAAATAAGAATCTTAATTAGCAAAACTGAGATGGTCGGATGGTGTAAACGTTCATTGAAAGCAAATGGGTCTTGTGATGAGCATACGGTTTACTTTCGGCGGTGATTGAAATGACGTGCAATCTAAATCACTTTTTTTGATCTCTGGCGATGATGTTATTTCTCTGGAATCGAGGCCCTTGAATTTTCTTGTATTTATACACGCGTATACCCTGCGACCGCAGGCGTATTTCCGGTCGTCGCTAACACGCGTACTAAATCAATTCAGAAACAAATATAAAGTATCGACGTCGATAAAGTAGGAAGTAAAAAACCTTTAGCTAGTAAACCCTGTTTCGTGTACAATTAATCGCCTCCTCATTTCTCGACCAAATCTCCAAGCAAGCGAGACTGAACGCGGCTGTAAGAGCGTTCTTGTTCTCCATAAAATGGTTTTTCTACAGTTTCCTAAGAGAGTGAAAAGTATTATCTTCTCTGCTTAGATGGCCTTAGCGTGGGGATTGCGGCATATGATTACAATGGATTAATGTTTCTGGTAAATTTCGACTCCTAACGTTACACTAAATAGACTCGATCTTCAAATGAACGCCATCTTTTGGAGCCAGGGTATTACCAGCATGCATGGCCATAGGCACTTGAGTCTCGGGTGATCGCACAAACTTGTATTTCAACAGGATTTTTACCAACAGTATCTTAACCTCCATCAGGGCGAGCCTCATCCCAAGACATATCCTTGGGCCTGCTCCGAATGGCATAAACTGATAGGGGTGTCGGGTTTCTTTGGCAGGGCTTCGGAACCGCTCAGGGTCAAACTTCTCCGGGTCTTCCCAGGCATCAGGGTGGTGATGAAGAGTATAGAAAGGTATAATAATTTCCATGCCTTTGGGGATTGCAATGCCGTTGACGACGCAATCTTGGGTGCACTCGCGATTCAGTTGATGCGCCGGCGGGAACACCCTCAGCGTTTCGTTTATGACGCAGTCAAGGTATTCGATGCCTTGTGATATCTCATAAAAGGAAGCGCTGGGGTTCGTCTCCATGTGTTCACAAATACATTTTCGCAGCTTTTCTTGGACATCCGGGTATAAAGCCAAATGGTACGCGGAAGTGGAAAGTGATATCATGGAGGTCTCGTGACCTCCAAGGAGGAATGCTATGCACTGGGCGACGATTTCCTCATCAGTGATTTTGCTGACCCCATCAACGGTGGACTCTTGCTGCGCTTTTAGCATAAGCTGCATGAGATCCTGACGTTCCGGGATCCCAGACTCACGACGCTGACGAATAATCTCCAAAGCGATCTTTCCAAAGTAGCCCATATTGGATCTTAGACTTAATAAAAGCTTTAGAACTGTACTAAGGATAGGAATGCGACTAAGGATGCGTAATACAAACGGAAATGAAAAGGAGCTCCTTACTTTCTTAAGAAGTTTCTCGTCTGGATCAGTTTGTACGTCTGCTTTGATGCCAAAAGCAGTCGAGAAGATAACTTCTAAAGCCAACTTACTGAACCAGTCCATAACATTCACTGTCTTTCCTACAAAAAAAATGCCAAAAACGTTTTTTGAATATTATTATGGAAACTGCCTAATATCAACTTTACCTCGAATCAAGGACATGACAACAAAATGAAATACTTACGGCACGACAGTCGGAACATTTGGATGTTTGCAAAAGCCAACAGTTTTATAGTAGCAATACAGCGAAATATACTATAGGGACAGGAATGAATCAAAAGGCGCGACCAGTCCAGTCCATTCAAGTCTAGTATGTATTCTTTTCATTCAGCAATCCTGTTATCACGAAATTACATTGTTAAATTGTCGTTCAATCAACGCAAGGAAGCTGGCTTTCACTTGCGTAAGAGAAACTGACAGACCGCTACAAATATCACTGACTTATCAGGAAACAACCTCGTTTTCAGGGTTCTCTCCTATGGGTAGAAGAAAAGCCTGGAGACGAGGTTGATCAGGTCAATCAGCTCATTCTCTCGACTCACGTCAATTCTGTTGATGACGTCCGCACAGCCGGTTGGAAAATCTGGACTGGACTTGACTGGTCTTTTTGTTCACGCTTTCCGTGTTTAGTGGTGGGGGGCACCACTAAACACGAGTGTGTTTAATAGAGTGTTGCCAACAGCCAAAGAAGAGGGATCACTTTGGGAAGGGAGGTACCCTTCGCTCCTGCTCGTTTGGTCAACCTACGATTAAAAAAGCGTCACACACTTCCTTTAAAGATCATGCGTGACCCAAATCGATTTTGGTTTTCTTTAGTACACTGTCGTTATCTGCAATTTTTATTGCTTTGTTTCACAAAGAAAATTGGCAGCTTGACAAAAAATCTCATATCCGGTAGAGTTGGCTATGAATCACACATCGCGGGGCGAGCGCTATACTTTGTTGTTTATAACCTGACTATAGTTCAATCGATAAAACCGATAATCGATAACAATTGATAAAATCGAAAAAAACAGTTAATTGTATCGGAAATCGATAAAGGGATACGTTGTGAGTAGTCGATAATTATCGATTTTTAAATTATTGTTATCGATTTTATCGAACTAATCAAATTTATCGGCGCAATACGTTTCCACGTATTTAAGGTCAGCGAAGCATAAGAACTTCCCAAAAACAAGTCTAACAAAAAATTACTCTCGTAGGGTAAGTTTCACAAACAATTATTGAACAAATACGTAACATGATCGGTTCTATACTTAACATGATTCAGCGGAGAAACAAAACGTACCAACTTCTTCTTCAGGCGCGGATCCAGGGGAGGTGAAATGGGTGAATTTTCACCCCCCCCCCCCCTTTTTTTTCTGAGCCCCTCTTCAATCATGCTGATGCACAGACCTCAAACACCTCAACCAGGCTTTGGTTCTATTACATTATTACAAAAATTCACCCCCCATTTCAAAATCCTTGATCCGCGCCTGTTCTTTCATTTTACTATTCAAAGGTTAAACTATTCATAGTACAGTGGACGTACAATTCCGGGCTATGAGCGAGCGAGAAGGTCTTAAGACGCCCAGATAAAACAGATGTAAGCCCCTTATTAAACGCATTGGCAAACACACGGCTTGTACTATATGCCTTTTAATTAAACGCTGGAAGGACCAGTATTTTGCATTTAAAAGTGTCAACAATACACGGTCCTTAACGAAAACGATAAAATTGATAAATCGATAAATTCAATACCTTAAAGAGCATCGATGGTTTTGAGTATCGAATTCTATCGATTGATCGATAGAATCGATAACGTTCAAATTTGAATTATCGATGGTTATCGATTTATCAAACGGTTTTCAGATATCGGTTTTTATCGATTGAGCTATAGGTCTACAGTGATATTATATTCTATTCTATCATCCTCTTACCCGTGTCAGCAATTTGTTCAAGTTCCTGCAGAAATACATCGCATGACTCTTCTATCAGAGGAACCATAAGTCTCATTTTCTTGGAGCTAAACGATGGCGTCAAAATGTTGCGAATCCGCTTCCAAGTCTCGTCACGCGCGGAGAACACGTTTGCATTCATTGGTGGAGGAGGTAATGGCATCATTCTATTGTGAAACGACATGAAATCCTTCACCATGACACTCTTCAGCATTTCTGGATCTGCAACGACTAGAGAGGGTTTTCTTCCGAGCGAAACAGCGAAAACCTTTCCGTATTTCTTAGCATAATCGAGCATCATCAAGTGAACGCTGCCGTACTTGCGAACATCGAGAATATTCCCAACGAATGGAATAGGTTTCGGCCCCGGAACCTTGAGACGCTGAAGAACTGAGAAGCCAGTCGTTCCATACCAATAGGTGAGTAACAGCAAGGCAAATATTGTAGTAAAAATGACAGTTGGATCCCAAAATGAAAGCTGATCGGCTGTCATTTTTTCCCCAAACTCAGACGTGGCACTGCACCTTATTGTTCACCTAATCAAATCAAAATACAATCCGCACTTTTGATTGGTCACAAACAAACGGCTACTACTTCGTTCCTTTCACCCCTAGCTTTTTATAACGTAATTCACAATGGGCCTTAATTGCGTCAAAAAGCAGGACTTTCGGTGCCAACTAAACGCTTCTTACTCAGTGACTCCTGTTATTGAGAACAGATATAATAGTAATGATCTCGATAGCGTGACTCTCCATCTCTTCGTTTAGGTCAATGTTTAGATAACATCGACGAATAAAGCCGAACAATGGATTTGTTTTTAGACCCTTTTTTAGTCAATACACTGCAAGATGTTTATTGTCAAAACGTTTATTAGAGATTATCTTTAGATAGAAGACAAGCATGCCTCCAGTCTCTGTGGGAACTAAAAAAAATAAAAACTTTCCGTGTTGTTAACCTGCATTAATAGTAATAACTCTCGATAACGTGACTTTCCATCTCTTCGTTTAGGTCAATGTTTAGATAACATCGACGAATAAAGCCGAACAATGGATTTGTTTTTAGACCCGTTTTAGTTAATACACTGCAAGATGTTTATTGTGAAAAAGTTTCTTAGGGATTATCTTTTGACAGAAGTCAAAGCATGCCTCCATTCTCTGTGGGAACTAAAAAAGTAAAAACTTTTCGTGTTATTAACCTGCAGCGCATACCTACGTTCCTTCGTAGTCTGTTATCTAGGCTCTTGAGGTGTCTGCCGAATACCGTAGGACTTCCGTAAATTGCCCACAAATGAGTAACTCAAGCTGCCATTAACTGAAATGAAAGTAACCGCAATATCCGATTAAAGCAAGCAAGGTTTAAATCTTTTTCTGCCCCGCTAACTGCTCTTCCTAGGCACTTACTATTTCGGTAATAAATAAACGGCATAAATATTTTACATAGCGCCTTTTTCAGTTTCGGGCAGAGAAATGGAGGTAAACTCAAGAATTCAGTTTTGTGACTGCACTTAGCTGTGTACTGCAACTTTGAAACTATTTAAGCCGCCTCCTGAAAGGCCGGAAAAATATTTTTCGTAAAATTCCTAAAAGTAGCTCCTTAATTATACTCTAATTTAACTTTGCCAAATTTAACAAACGCGCTAACCACTGTATGGTCCTGTATCAGTATGTAAAGGCATCAAATCCTTATAGAGCCGACAGAAACAATTGACAGACAAGCACCGATATATATGATTTAAGATTTTTTTGTGCTGCTTTTATATCAAGCAAATGAAATAGTCCTGGCGATATACCATCGCAAAATCGCCAAATTCAGAGGCTCCTAGATCACTAACACAAAATACTACAATTAATAACTGTTCTTTATATACTGCTCTTTTTACTCCTCTTTGTTCAAGGCAACACTCGTGCCAAAATCACTTTCGAGCGGGTGCTGAAAAAATAAGATGGAATGAGAGAAAGCTGTTATAATTGACCATGAATGTTAAAAAAGAGTAAGAGTTGAATAAGATTATCACCTCCATAAGTCAAATAATTCAATATTATGTATTTTAGGTATACATTAGCCGGGATACTACAGCATTGATTAGAGCATTTCTGCAAGTTAACAGTAGATTTCAGGTATACACTACCCAGGATACTACTAGCATTGATTAGAGTATTTTTGCAAGTTAACTGTAGATTTCAGGTATACACTACCCAGGATACTACAGCATTGATTAGAGCATTTTTGCAAGCTAACTGTAGATTTCAGGTATACACTACCCAGGATGCTACAGCATTGATTAGAGTATTTTGCACGTTAATCGTAGATTTCAGGTATACACTACCCAGGATACTACAGGACTGATTAGAGCATTTTTGCAAGTTAATTAACTGTAGAATTCAGGTATACACTACCCAGGATACTACAGCACTGATTAGAGCATTTTTACGAGTTAACCGTAGATTTCAGGTATACACTACCCAGGATACTACAGCATTGGTTAGAGTATTTTGCAAGTAAAAGGAGTTTTCAGGCATGCTGCAGGATTGATTAATGTATTTTTGCAAGTTACCTGTAGTTTTTAGGTATACACTACCCAGGATAGTACAGGTTAATACTATGCAACGCAGATAACAAAAGCTCAGGAAACAAGGGTACCCAGCATGACCCAGCGAGGTTAATTGTTCGCGAAAATTTTTGGAGAAAAGAGCTGACTCTCTCGAGTGTTGACCGAGAATAGAATAATCCATGTAACGGCACCCGTGTGCCTTAGTTTAGTTTTGTTGTATTTTTAGCTATTTTCTTTATTGTAACCGCATTTTACGTCACAATGATTTTCCGCCAGCCGTCACGTGACCTCAGCTTAAATACCGCTACACGTGCGTAGTTTCTCTAAGGCTCACAGAAATTCGACGGGTAACTTTTTCAAGCTTTATTGCTGTGGAACTCAGAACCTACTAGAGCGTTCGCCCCAACACGTCCTACAACGGGATCGCTGTAAAAGTTGACACAATAAACCCCAGCCTTGTGAAACCTGTGAGTCGCTTAGTTTTTCTTAGTTTCACGGATCTCTCCGACACCGGAGCTGATGCCGCTACAGTCGAATTTCTTAGCTGGATTCGACAGATGATAAGCTCTTACTAGGACGATTCTAGCACACGACCTGCTGGTTTCCTCCTCCCCGCAGACTTGCGTGCAAGCTGTAGTGGTACTTTTGGTTTCGGTGGTCGCGGTATCTAGTTTATCTTTACTGCCGGGTGTGGCCTCGACATGAAGTGCTGTCAAGTGTCTCTTGCGACAGATGTCACATACTGGAGGTGTTTGATCGCATCTATCGGCATTATGCTTGTTGTAAGCCATACACTTAAAACAAAGTTTGTTTTTCCTAAAGAAGTCTCTTCTGTCGTCCAAGGCAAGTTCTTGAAACTTCGTACACTCATTTAGGGTGTGCGACTTTCTCTTCAGTTAAGTCAAATCTCTGAACCATAAGTCAAGCAAGCTCCGGGAGCCAAGCAAGCTCGCCCAAGCGACAAGTCCGCCCCTGGAAACAGATGAGCAGTCAAGCGGGAACTCAACAAGTAAGTCCGTTCCTTTATTAACCGAACTGAAAACAAAAAGAGGAAAAAAGAGAAGAAACTACTGAGAAGAAGTGAAGAGCACGTGCTCGGCAAGACGTTGTTAATCTATTGAAGAAAATCGAAGATGTTCTTAGAAACGAATCCAGTCAAAGCGGAACCCTTTGTAGACGTCGCGAAGAACTACGTTGCCTAATTACCCTTTAGTTAACGGTAAAAACAGAGTTTAGAACAAAACTACAGTGTCTCTGTGTCATCACTCTGTCCAGCGTCTCGTGAAAAATACAAGCGCTTCGCCATGGACAACTCCCAAAACGCCCAGCAAAAAACAAATCCAGGCGATACCCCAGAAACCCAAGACGAAACTAGCGACACTGGATTTAATGAAACTCTAGCGCATAATACACACTTCACCGATCATCCCGAAAAAAACAACCTACGCAGTCCTTGACGACCAATCCACTGATACGTTCATCGCTGACGCCTTAGTAGAGCAACTGGAAGTAGACGCAACTGAGGTCGACCTACATGTTAACACGATCGTCGGCTCGAACTCGATTAGAACCAAGAAAGTAGTTGGACTATCCATTCAAGACTTAGAAAACGAATACGGACCAATCAAAGTCCCGTTTGCGCACTCACGAGAATATATCCCCGCTTCACACGAGGATATTGCCACACCCCGTATAGTCAGTCAATGGAAACATCTATCTCACATTTCAGACAAGATGCAGCACCCCTCTGACGTCGATATAGGCCTGCTCATCGGACGCAACGTTCCAGCTGCCTTCCAACCGATAAACGTCATCTTCGGAAAAGATGAAGAGCCCTGGGCAGAGCAGTACAAGTTTGGCTGGACCATAATAGGTCGTGTCTGTAAGGACAAGCAGCGAACACAAAACTCAGCATCAGTGAATCGAGTAACAGTGGAAAGAGAAACCCTTCTAGATCGCAGCAAGGAAGCATCCAGACCACCACCCTTCGAGAAAGTAACAAATACTAAGGACCTAACCAGCCCAAAACAAGTACGTGAAATGATGGAGCTCGATTACAGTGAGGTTCACCACAGTCGCAAGATTCGTGGAACCGAACAAGCGGAGTCTATAGAAGATAAACGCTTCCGAGAGATGCTAACTATGGGTTTGCACAAAAACACAAATGGAAACTGGGAAGCACCACTACCCTTCAAATCTGATGATCTATCACTACCAAACAATAAAGGGCACTGTTTAAGAAGGCTTCTTTCCCTCAAGAGGCGGCTCTTAAACGACAGCAAACTTAAAGAAGACTACTTAGCCTTTATGAAGAGGACACTTGATAACGGTCACGCAAGCCGAGTTCCTGTTGATCAACTCAGTACTGAAAAGGGCAAAGCATGGCACCTTCCCCACTTTCACGTATACCACCCAAGAAAACCAGACCAGATCCGAGTCGTGTTTGACTGCAGCGCCGTGTTTGAGAACGAGTCATTAAACAAGCATCTGCTCCAAGGCCCAGACCAGTTAAATTCCCTGATTGTAGTGCTGACACGATTTAGAAAAGAAGAAGTTGCCTTCACTGTGACATCGAGCAAATGTTTCACAGCTTCTACGTTACCCCTAAAGACAGGAACTTTCTGCGCTTCCTGTGGTTCGAAAACAACAACCTAACGAAACCAATCGTTGAATACCGAATGAATGTACACCTCTTTGGTGCAGCGTCTTCTCCCGGCGTAGCTAACTTCTGCTTACATCAAACAGCAGAAACTCACAGAAAGGAGTTTGGCGACATCGCTTCAGGCTTTCTCCTTAGAGATTTCTATGTGGACGACGGCTTAAAATCCGTCCCTACAGCACAACAAGCTCTGCAATTGATCAAGGACTCACAAACAATGTGCGCAAAGGACAATCTACGCCTGCACAAGTTCGCGAGTAACTGTAAAGAAGTCTTAGAAGTCCTACCAGCTGACGACCGCGCAAAGGATTTAAAAGACTTAGATCTTCGGCACGACTCAATGCCTGTTCAAAGGTCCCTCGGTACATACTGGTGTATCGAATCAGACACGTTTGGATTCCGTATCGAACTAAGAGATAAACCTGTAACACGTCGCGGGATCCTGTCGGCCATCAGCTCAGTCTATGATCCCCTCGGAGCAGTATCACCCGTCATATTGAACGGCAAGCAGATACTCCAAGCACTCTGTCGTCAAAATGTGAACTGGGATGACCCAATTCCAACAGATATCCTGCCACTGGGAGAAATGGCGAGCAGAGCTCCCCCTTTTAGAGAAACTAACGTTTCCTCGCTGCTCAAGCCATCGGAGTTCGGAGACCCAGTCAAAACAGAAATCCATAGCTTCTCAGACGCGAGTGACCATGGGATCGGACAGATTTCCTACGTGCGCATGACAAATCAGAGAAACGAAGTTCACGTTAGCTTCCTTATGGCAAAATCTAGAGTCGCTCCAATCAAGCCAATATCAATACCTCGCTTAGAGTTGACAGCAGCCGTTGTTTCAGTCAACGTGACCAGGATGCTCAAAAGTGAACTTGACGTAGACAACGTCCAATGCTATTACTACACCGACTCCGAGATCGTAATAGGATACATCAACAATGACGCGCGACGCTTTCATGTTTACGTTGGCAATCGCGTACAGCATATCAGAGACCGCAGCTCTCCTGAAGAATGGTTTCACGTCCCTGGAAAAGAAAACCCAGCTGATGAGGCCTCCCGTGGTCTAAGAGCAAAGGAACTAATACAAAGCAAACGCTGGTTCAAAGGACAAAGTTTTCTGTGGCAAGAAGATCCATTCCCCTTACAACACCAGCCTATTCGCGCCCCGCACCCTTCAGACATCGAAGTCAGAAAGGATCCAGCATCCACGTTAACCACAAAAGTCTACAAAACCAAGACCTTTCAAACCGGATCTGGAATATTAGAACCTGACCGCTTCAAGCACGTCTCCACTCTCAACCGTCTCAAGTGATGTATTGTTCAAGTACAGAGAGCAATTGAAAGGCTTAGACCAAACAAAGAGTACAACTGGCGCCCTAAAGAAGGAACCCCCTTAGTTGAAGAGCTCTCTCAAGCCGAAAGTATAATTCTGAGATCCATTCAACACCACTACTTTAAAGAAGAAATCGAGACCCTTAGTAAGCTCGAAGGAAACGACAAGCAATTTCGAGATCGAAAGAATGCGCGGGAAAGAAATGGCCTTGTTAAAGGAGTTGTGTCACGGCAGTCCAGTTCATTTTGTTTAATTTTGCCAATTACTCGCCCTCAATCACTATGGAACTTAAAGTAAGCAAAGAAATTACATGTAAATGACAAAATAAGAGTTCCAAGACAAACAAATATCTCTCCTGAGCATTATTTTTGAAGTTGCAAGCAGCAGGGATCAACTTTGAAAAACTGTTGGGCTGAACAGTTTTCAAAAACCCTAATTTTAATCCGTTTCAATCTTCCTCAATTTTGCCCATCCGTGGCATCTGTTGTTTCTGTTATGTTATTTTAACCTTCCTTTAAAGTTTTAAGCCGTTATTTTTATGTTTCTCTTAATTTAACGGGCATTTTGTAGTTTCCTAATTTGGCTGAATTTCGTGACACAGCTCCTTTAAGCTCAGCAGCAATCTTCACAAGCTCGACCCATTCACCGATAAACAAGGCCTGCTAAGAGTTGGAGGACGACTTAAGAGCGCAACCTCACCTTATTCAATTAAGCACCCCATCGTTATACCTAAGAAGGGTCATGTGGCCATTCTTCTCATTCACCAGTTCCATCATGGGAAGCAGCATCACCAAGGTTACGGCATAACTCACAACGCCATCCGCCAAGCTGGATATTACATCATCAACGGTCGTTCACTAATCTCCCACATCGTGTCCAAGTGCGTTGTATGTCGTAAGTTACGCGGCCACACCCAAAACCAAAAGATGGCAGATCTACCACCTGAACGCGTCACGCCAGCTCCTCCGTTCACCTACACTGGGATGGACGTGTTTGGCCTATTCTACATTAAAGAAGGACGGAAAGAGCTCAAACGATGGGGCCTGATATTACCTGCCTTTCATCACGTGCGATTCATTTAGAAACCTTGAACAACATGACGACGGATTCGTTCCTGAATGCTCTCCGACGTTTCATCAGCCGCAGAGGAAAAGTTCGAGAGCTTAGATGCGACCAGGGAACAAACTTCGTCGGTGCCAAGAACGAACTCGCCTCTGCATTCAAAGAGCTAGATACTACACCCCTCAAAGAGTACCTTTCTTCCCAAGATTGCGACTGAATAGACCTCAATTTTAATACTCCTCATGCTTCACACATGGGAGGTATTTGGGAACGTCAAATACGTACAACACGATCTGTCCTGTCATCACTGTTATTAGATCATGGCGCCCAGCTTGATGATGAATCCCTACGCACACTTATGACCGAAGCCGAGAGTATTGTCAACTGCCGTCCCCTTACAGTAGAGAACCTGTCAGACCCGTTAGCACCG
Organism: Porites divaricata; assembly: GCA_038088405.1. Lineage (NCBI taxonomy): Eukaryota > Metazoa > Cnidaria > Anthozoa > Scleractinia > Poritidae > Porites > Porites divaricata. The sequence goes on from JBBMOI010000023.1 coordinate 925,900, forward strand.
GAACCGCTGACCCCAAACCACTTGCTGTCTCTTAAAACTCAAGTTGTGTTGCCCCCACCCGGAAAGTTCGAGTCACCGGACCAGTATTCCCGTAAAAGATGGCGAAGGGTTCAGTACCTCGCTAATCAACTCTGGCTACGCTGGCAGAAGGAATACTGCGCCCTAAGCGACAGAAATGGACCACTCCCAAGAGATCAATGAAAGAAGGAGACGTCGTACTAGTCTGCGACAACGAATCCCCGAGAAACCAATGGCCCTTAGCAGTCGTCACCAAAGTGTTCCCTAGCAGCGATCAGCTCGTCAGGAAAGTGCAGATTATGACATCCAGAGACGGAGAGAAGAAGTTCTACGAGCGACCAGTAAATAAGCTTGTGCTACTCTTAGCAAAAGAGGACATTGCGAACTGAACCGATTTACAGTGCTTTAGTTTTATCAATTCAATAAGTTTCATACCGTTTCTTACCAAATCAACAGATTTTATTTTTCTATATCGCTTCTTAAAACTATTTAGGCTTTTTGGTAAATGAAGAACATTTAGGGAAGCAGTGTAACGGCACCCGTGTGCCTTAGTTTAGTTTTGTTGTATTTTTAGCTATTTTTATTTGGGCGGGGCCCCAAATAGAGTAATGCAAACTTGTTTATTTTATCACAAATGTGCAATAATGGGAAGTTATGAAATATTTCATTTTTTAACTGCGATTATAGATGAAAGTGAAAGAATGATCATTCTTTCACTTTCAAATGTGCAATAGGCACGCAATATGTGCTAAGGTAAACAGGGCAAGTAAACAAGCGAGGACATATTCTCCTTGATCGTTTTCGTAAAGTAGAATAAAATCCATAAAACATACCTTCGGAATCATGTAAGTGCAAATCATGCAAAATGTAGTTTTTTTTTTAAATTCTCAACACTCTCTGGCCGAATCATAACAAGAAACTTTTCTACCATGCTGACACATGCAGAGTTTAAAAATAGAATACGTTCCCACGAAAAACCTCAAAACTTAGACAAAACGTGATCAAAACATGTTCGTACGGCGCCAAAAATATGCAAATAATGTTGCCAATTTCACAACAAAGATTAACCGATAATGTTTCATTGGCCAAAACTGACAGATTGAAATGTGAAACTACGCGCAGAATGGTATAATTTGAAAGCAGCAGGAAGAAGCAGTTTGGCAAAAATGTTGAAGTATGTTATCGAGGGTTAAACTTACAAATGCACACACTGTTCGCGGTAGGCCCACACTAAAATAACACCGAGTGTTTTCATAATGGGCTGGTCCGCGAACTCAAAGAAAAATCAAGGAAATTGTCAAGACATTCAAAGACCACATGCATGGACCTCATAGACGCAATGACAATCGGAATATCACTGAAGAGTGTACGTGAAAAATCGAGTTTGAACAGGAGCATGTGTATCAGGTTTGAGAGTCGCAAGATTTGTGTAGCTGGTAATTGGTGTGACAATAATGATTTTGATTTTCACAATGCGGAACACAAGGAGTTGCCTTTGATAAAAATCTCTTCCGATGAAGGAAGCTGAGACTGAGAAGATTGTCAACAATTGAAACCAAAAGGGACTCAGGCTTGTTTGGGAACTACTGATAGCGGTAACAATTCTTCTTATTCGGTCAGTTTTGTTTAGCAGAGTGACTGTTAATGTACATGTGCCTTGTATTTTTCATGTGTATATTGTGATGCGGTAAGGTACGGTAATGTGCCGGGCGTCGGGATTTTGCATTTTCAGCAAGTTTTGTGTTTAGAGTGTTTTGATTCCAGTGAGGTGACGACAAGAAAAGGTAATGAGTAAATTGTACGGGAGGAAAATTGTTTTGTGGAGGAAATAAAAGAAGTTGAATTGAGATCTCGTCGTGGGAAATTTATTTATAACAAAAATTACAATCCAGTTGGTTTAAATATAAGGTTAATCAATTTTCACGACGCGGTCGTGCACCTAGCGGACTACCGATGAAGAAATTAAAATCTTTCTTAAAGAAAACACGGATAGTGAGACTTTCTCTTCTGTATGGAAGGGAATTCCGAAAAATACACCATTGTCATCTAAAATTCATTGTTACTTTAAAAATAGAAATAGTTTATACTTAAACCGGTACAGTTCTAAGTAACTGTAAGAGTGTGAGGTTTTTACTAAGTGCAAGTCCAAAATTTGTTCGAAACATGGGAAGGTTTATCTGTCGTCTAAGCAAAAAAGAAGAGGCTATTTAGATGGGGTGAGGTATCAAAATAGGGTTTTAAGTAAGTATTTGTCCCTCTGATTCACCGGGTTTATTTTGGCCAATTTAAGCTTTCAACTGATGTCGAGAAAAATCCAGAACCTTCATTTTATGTCGACGCTACAAAAACGATTCATGCTCCGTACTGTCAAGGAAACGTTGTAGTATTGGGGGGAAATGCGGAACGACAATGTGTTGCAATGCGTTTGTACGCTTTAATTTACAGTACTATTAATAAAGAAGGATTGCTTCAGTCGATGATATGATTGAAATAATGATTGTTGGTTATCAATGATATTCTAGTCTGTCATAGCTTGCAAGACAATCTATTGCTCGTTTGCACGTGACGTTACGGCGGCCATGTTGGTGGTCAAGAACCAAAAGCATATTTCTCCTCTGGGAACAAGAGGAACTAAACTCTATTTTCATGTAAATTTTTCGCCCAAAATTTCTATTGTATTGACCCCCAATATGGCCGCCTTGTCACGTGGTTGCAAACCAAGAATAGTTCTAATCTATGTTAATGTTCACAGAATTGCCAGAAATTGTTACAGAATTTGGGCGATTTTTCTAGCTTGAATACAGTGAAAGTCACTGGGTAAAGCATTTAAAAAACTCTTGGCTCTGAACTACAACTCATTCATTTTAACTGTGGGAATTATTGGTGTTGATTCTCATGCTAGAGATATGTATGGTAGCAGTCATAGTCAAGGTACATGTGTATTGTTGGAAATACCATCCATGTAGAAATTAGTACAATATTTTCAGAGTCTATATGCGGATACATGTAGGAATGAGGACATATAATGAGCTTATAAGGGTATACATATTGTCAACTTTGAAGTTGATCTTTGTACAAGCAGTGTTGAATACTGTAGTATATCAAATGTTAATATGTTAATAGTTTTTACAATGTTCTTGTAAGCAGTGCTGTGCTATAGCAATTTATGCAATGTGTTACTCTGTTATTAATCCATGTGGATACTGGACTTAAGGAACTTTATCCACCCTTGCTAGTACTGGGAATACACTGTACAATGTGATGGGGGTGAAAAGACATATTATGCCAGTTGATCTTCCTAAAAGTGAGAGTATCAGTGGAGCTGAGATAAACCTTACTGTTTGCGCTGTAAACATTGGTGTCCTATGTTGGAATTTGGCTGAGAGCAAATCTGTGTTAAAGATGTGCTTTAAGACATTGTCATAAAGTGACAGGATTTTTGTCGTGGACTGGAACATACTGTATATGCTGTGTGGTTCAGCAAAGAAGTAGAGTAAAGGATTTACCTTTTACTATGATGAAAGTTAGGTGAAGTAAGACTTGTTAAAAGTTGAAGAAATTTGTAAAGTTACATGAAGTAAGTTAAATTGTCAAAGACTACAAGATGAAATACACTTTGTATTATGCTCATGCAAAACTGAAAGCAGTGAAAGGAAAACGTTTGCGAGGAAACACAGGTATAGTTCATTTCAGTATTGAGATGGAACCTCTTAAAAAGAACATTTAGTTACAAGTAGAAAAGAAAACAGGCAGATTGGGGTATAGATTTTTGCATTGAACAGTACAGTGCACAGTCTTCCTTTGATGGTAAACAGTATGTTTGTAAAACCACGCCCAAATATATGCTACCACAGCGTCTTGTCTTTATTGTAACCGCATTTTACGTCACAATGATTTTCCGCCAGCCGTCACGTGACCTCAGCTTAAATACCGCTACACGTGCATAGTTTTCTCTAAGGCTCACAGAAATTCGACGGGTAACCTTTTCAAGCTTTATTGCTGTTGAACTCAGAACCTACTAGAGCGTTCGCCCCAACACGTCCTACAACGGGATCGCTGTAAAAGTTGACACAATAAACCCCAGCCTTGTGGAACCTGTGAGTCGCTTAGTTTTTCTTAGTTTCACGGATCTCTCCGACACCGGAGCTGATGCCGCTACAATCCAGAATCATAATTTTTAAAATCAAACGCTACTGATATAATTATTAAGTTTCTTACCTGTCTGGAGTCTCTTCTTTTTTCTCGATTACTGATGTCACTGATCTGGGCGCCAAACAAACACGCGCGGTACATATTTCCCGCCAGAAGTAATTAAAAGCCCTTTCATGAGACGGTGATCAAAATACAAAAGCAAAATAGGCAAGTGCCAAATGCTCGAGGCTAACGATCGTTTGTTGGGCGGTGTGTGATAGAGTAAAATTGATAAAATATCGAGAAATCTGGACAGAATCCTTTAGTAGTACATTATCAAAAATTATGTGAAATCAGGAGCCCATGGTGAAATACATCATCAAAGAACACGTGCGAAAAAAATAATTTCCGCTCGATATTTTTTCTCGGTATTTTTCATCAACAAAAAACCGAAATATTAAAAATCACGACTTGCCAGCAATTGCTAAGCTAAATAAAGCTAAACTTACCAAAGTCGATAACCAAGTAAGGATTTCCTACAAAAATAATTTCCCACACTCGTTGAGGAGTTTCGTGGTCGAACTTGACGTGGGTAAAAACGGATTCGTTTTGCCAGCATCTTCCCGGTAAATTAAAGTAGTTTTAACACTTGCCAGGAGTAATTGGTAATCTAGCCATTTAGCTCATAGCTTCGCAAATGCAACCAAAGTAATAAAGCGACAAAAACCTTAGCGAAATATTCGGTCACACGCGACACGCGACGACCTCAGTAAATCTAACAAATGAAACAAGATACTGACAGAAAAAAAAAGGGTTCATTGATTGCTTCCGGCAGGCGTTGACAAGTAGTTTATAAGATTGTCATGTCTATCACCAAAACTTTGGATCATGATTCTAACCCAGTCTCCGCGATCACCATTTATATTGTTCAAATTAATACCTCAATACTTTACTCAATCCGTAATCAAGACCTTTTTTTCTTATCTACAGTTCTATGTGTTAGTTACGTTTTTTAAAGGTGAAGTAATTTTATTGAGTTGCTACCATTATAGTTTTAAAGGACCGGAACTCAGAGAAAACGAGGGCATAGTAAAAAAGAAGGTTTTGCGTTTTGACTGAGATAAAAATAGCATCACATAATTAATAAGAACTTTTGCAGGAGGTCTCGCTTTGGTACTTTTAGACCGGATAGAAATAACTTTTATTTGTAACTTGTAACTAGATGCCTCACTTTTTTCGCATTGTTTTGTTTTGTTTTTGGTTTTTGTCTTGTATCTGAATAAGAGCCACGGTAACCTTTTCGAGTTGGAAACTTCATTCCTTACCCTGCTAGCAGAGGCTTTTCCCTTGTGTTTCTCAGCGTTGTACTGCCATTCTCTTCGCTGTTTTGGCTGCTCGCGTTTTGTTTTGGTTGTTTCTGTGCCGAGGAAAAGACCTCTGCAGACAGCCGTTTGGGATTCCTGTTGAGCATGCGCATTAGATACCTCCAAGATCTAGGAGGTAATCACATGACTAAACCGGTTGTGGAACCGGTTTTATCAACTCGCGCATCTTTTATGTACTAGTTTGCTGTGCAAAAGTGAGCCCGCTATATCAACATGGCGAGTGCGAGTCATTCCCGCGGGAAAATTGACTCAAGAATACATGAGCAAACTCCGGCGGCGGCATCGTATTACCGACACGTGACACAAAAATTCCATGGTAACCGCATTTTCATCTCGCGCATGCTCAACAGGAATCCCAAACGGCTGTCTGCAGAGGTCTTTTCCTCGGCACAGAAACAACCAAAACAAACCGCGAGCAGCCAAAACAGCGAAGAGAATGGCAGTACAACGCTGAGAAACACAAGGGAAAAGCCTCTGCTAGCAGGGCACATTCCTCGGCCCCTCGCGGCTCGCTTCATTTGCCCAAATAGGAAAGCTTGCTGACAGCCGGCTACAGAAAGCATCAGGCCATTTACTGACTGTTTTGCATTTTTCGGAGGAAACTTCTCCGCGGTTGTGTATAAAGGATCCGAGTGACAAAATCAAAACAGTCTACACCTTCTACAGAATGTATACAGCAACATTAGCCAGCGAAATTTTAACAGTTTTCATATGAATGTTGCCTACTTTGGGCCGTTTTATGCTAGATACGCTTAAGTCGTCTAAACCCACTCATTAAACCTATTGTTCTTTGAAGTTGCCGTTGTGGTCGTCGTCGTAGTTGCTTATAAGCTCCGTAATAACTTCCGAGACGTTCAAAGTAAAAGGTGAAAGTATAGTAACAAGTTGGTATCGGCTTTGCAAACTTGATAACTGTTGTGCAGATCAGTCAATTACCACTCTGCAGGAACCCATCTATCCTTCCGTAAATTGCTCTGCATAATATTCAGTCCTGTAATAACTATATAATCAGTTTCAGAGGTCATTCCAAAGTTTTTGAAACATGTTTGTTGCGGTCTCCGACTGATAAAGCGTTTCCTCTCGCATGCGCCCTCACGTGGGATGGTTTAATCAGTTGTTACGCCTACAATCTTAAAAGCAAGATAACTGAAGTACAACTTCCGGGTATTATTAACTCTTGTTCATTGCGACAATGACTTTCGAATTTCTCCTGCCCACGCTGGAATCGAATGAACAGCCAAATGAAAATAAATATCAATTAAATGGTCGTTTTACAGATTATTCTTACGACTTCCTTCCGCTTCCTACGCGTGCTAGGCAGTAAAAATGTTAGACAGAATCCACCAGGAAATTGAGCAATTTTAACTCTCAGTGGACAAAACCTTCTACCAGAATAATTTGAAGAATAATGCATTCTTTATTACATTTTTCAAGGGTTAAGGATGCAATTAGTCATCTGCAATAACACCAAAGAAAATTTCTCATGGGAGTCCGAGAAAATGAATGTCAAATTTCACAAGAATTGTGAAAACATAGTTAAAATTCTGAAACTTCGTGTGTAAGATATAATTTTGTGAAATTTGACATTCATTTTCTCGGGCTCCCATAACAAATTTCCTTTGGTCTTAATACAGATGACTTATTACATCTTTAGCCCTTGAAAAATGTAAAAACGAATGCAATACTCCTTAAATTATTCTGGTACAAGGTTTTTGTCCATTGAAAATTATAATTACTCAATTTCCTGGTGGATTCCGTCTTAACCTTTTCTTTAACATTTATTTATAGAATATTTATTGTATCTTTCGGCGATGACAGAGTTGAAAAAGAGGTGAATTATATATGTCCCAAATGGACGGCTCTCTGGTTCTCCAATACGCCGTAGTGCGCAAGTTAAGTGTCACGGATACAACAAGTTACATGGCAATATACAGAACAATTGTTAGCTATTGTTTTAAAATCCTGATGCTGACTTTTGTTTCTAGTGGAGTGCAGTGAACGATCGATAGAACACTAAACTTTCTAAACTGCTTCTGCTATAACATAGACGTTATTCTTGTCGTTATTCAGTTTCTAAATCGCATATTTAGCAATTATTGAACGGTCAGTGTAAAACGCAGACTGTGGACTATTGTTTGTTTGTTTTTTTTTTACCGCGGCAGGATTAGCTTAGTCGGTAGAGCACTTGACTGCAAAGCGGGAGGTCGCGGGTTCGATTCCCGGGGCTGCACCAATACTCAGGGTCTTAAAATAACTGAGAAATGGAGGTACTCCCTTTGCACTGCGAGCGTGTTGACTTTCGCGTGGCTCCGGGATGACAATGTTTAATGGCGGTCCTGTTTCCAGTTGGAGAAAATAATGTCCCCAATTAGTCCTTTCGTGCTAAATACATTGACACTCAATACGCTGTTTTGTTTTCACCATGCAAATGAAAACGTGACATATACTCCCATTGTTTTCTAACCCTAAAAGACAATAGTCCGTAGTCACTCTGCAGTCTGCATTAATGAGGCTGAGTATCATCAGAAGAATTATGGAGATCAAGGACGGTGTTATCCGCAGAGTACGGCCTCGGCGGAAAACTCCCTTCGAGATGTCCATTATAATTATTTAGATGATACGTAGCTGAATTCAATAATTGTTTTATTATTCATTCCAAACGATTCCTAGTTTAAAAAGAAACTCAACAATGCTTACCTCAGTCGATTTCAAGTTCATCTCGGTAGTGCATGTTTATCGGGAAGTTTAGAAGATGAACGGCTGTACAGGTCTGCAAATATACCCCAAATAGCAGATGTTGTCCTTCGAGTTGTCTTCTTGCTATTCGTGCAATGTTTTTAGACAAAAGGTCGCCGTAAAACGAGTAAAATGTTCCGCCAATTTGTACTCACTACCAAAACAACTCAAACTCGTCCCCAGGTCTTCTTGGTTAACGGTTCAATAATCTGAATTTCAGTACTGCGCGATTGGCGTCATCGGGCGCGATCCATTCAACAAAAATTTCCGGAAATTTCGGTCCAAAACTCAATCGATCGGTTCGGTCCAACCGGAAAAGTTTCGAAAAAACGGGTCCACCTTTTGAGGTGGACCACTTTTCCTGGTCGGACCGGTTGGAATTTTGGTTGAATGGATCGCGCCCATTAGTTCAATAACGCCATATTCTGCCAAATATGGTCGACATTAGCTGGTTATGATCAATTATGTGTGCAATTTCTGCCAATCAGAAGCGGGGAAGTATTTTGAATGAACGGTTGCCGTCTAATTCATTTATGTTTCTAACATCTCTAATACCATCTACGCGTGCTTATTCGCCATGAAACTCTAGAAATTGCCTGTAAATGACAATGACAATGGCAATGACAATGCTTCGTGTTAAACAAAATACTATGTCCCATAAACATCATACCAATCGTTGCAAACAACGAAACTGAACTTTGAAAAACTGTTAGGTGAACAAGTTTTCAAAAACCACAATTGCGATCCGTTTCAATCTCAGTCTTCAAGTTTGTCCATCCCAGCATCCCTTTGTGTGATTTGCTGTGCCATTTATTCCTTCTTCTAACTCTACGAGCGATTATTTCATTGTTTCTTTTGATTCGGTGGAAGTTCGCAATGTTTCACTTTTGATTAATTTCGTGACACAGTTCCTTTAAAATTCTGCGTGGCAGGCGTTAAAATGGGAAGGGGAAGGGTGTGGTCTCGCGCGTGGTCTCGCGCCCTAATTCCCTTCCCCTTCGCTTCCCTTTCGAACGCCTGCCATGCAAGCTATTATAAGACAAAAATCAATGATATAAGGGAAACTTGACGTTTTGATAACTTCATGTCATCATTGTCAAAAGATAACAAATTAACATGATTCCTGGAAATGTAATTATATATATAACAAAACAAAATGCAAAAAGTGCATCCATGTGTAATTTAAGCGAGAACTGAATGGACAAATAAAGATGTTTCCCAGGGATTGGAGTCCGCATGAGTGTTTAGCGTGGTTCTCTTATTTCGGATGATTATAATAACATCTCGAAAATCAGACACTCGAGTTTCCCTCGACATTTCTTGAGGATTTTAACCTCTTCACCAGGGTTTACCCTCTTCACTCCACTAACGATTAGAAACCTTTCTATTTACCCAATAGAAACAGTCCACTCAGTCCACTACTCGCCCTTACCAGTTCGCTCTGGCTTTACAATTCAATTAAAAGACATCTCAATAAAAGAAAGATTGCAACAATTGCGGTTAGATCAGTAGGTTGAGTATGATCGTCTGTGTGAACGTAGTCCTGAACAGGATTCACTCACTGCCGTCATTGACAGTGTGATACTTATCTTCAGAGTCAGCGTTAGAGTCAGTGTCAATCTTTAAAGTCAGTCGTCAGTCGTCTTTGGGGTGACTCTGAAGGTGACTACCGCACAGGTTGTCGAAACGTAAATCACTGCCAACAACAACAGTCCTATTCAGGACTCAACCTACTCATGAGATAATAAATAAATAACGATTTGGAGGTAGCACATCCACATAGTGGTTCTTCGTCTATCTGATTCCTGGTCGAATTGGAATTTGTAAATGTTGGTGGTTGAGGAGAGAGGAAAACCGGAGAACCCGGAGAAAAACCTCTCGGAGCAAGGGAGAGAACCAACAACAAACTCAACCTAGGAGTCAGAAATGACTCCTATGTTCAAACCTTTCACAATTGCCTTGGAGTTAAGTCTCATGGCTAGATCATGTTAAGGCATCGTTTGTATAAGAACGGAGATCTGTAAAAGCTTGTAAATAATGTCATACCTTTCGAATACTCGAATAATTTATTTTCAGCCCATTTTTTTCTGCTATAACATATATTAAATGCAACTCCAGAATACTGATAATTGATAGTACAAATTCTTAAGCTACACGATCTTGACTCAGTCAAACGACTATGGATCTTTTACACTGGTCTGTGGGCCTCAGCTACATATCACTGAGCCTACGCAAACTCAGAGTCACACCCTTGATCTCGTTATCACCCGTTCGTGCGTAAAGCTTTTTACGCCACCACGATTGCCACCACGAACTCTTTGGCGTGCATTCCTCTCGATTTCCCGTAAAAAAATGTGAATTTGTTTGCACACTCGACCATACACAGCCCAAAATGGACCTGTTCGTTACATGAGATCTCAAACAAAGGTGTAAAATTTTTCTTGAAGTTAAAATAGTGGAAGAAAAAAGCAAATTCAGAAAATAACGCATGCCTTTTCCAATAAGTTAAACTTTATTTTATAATAGAGTAGTAACAGCAAATTATAATTAAAAACGGATTAACTAAGTAAAGCTTCTGGAGTTGGCTTAATTAAATTATAAAAGGCGACAAAAAACAGTAAGCAAAGGGCGATTTCTGCCCGGGAAGGTTACTACCTATGATGGCCTACACGGGGAGACTCCACCAGAAAACGGTTATCTTTTTCAGTCTTCAGGTATATGAAAAGGTAGGAAATTTACGAATTAAGGTATATGAAATGGCGGGGAAACCTTTCATTTAGGTATTAAGAGGAGGCTTGGATTAAAATATTTCAAACTTTGCACCTTCTGACTAATATCATTATATGGATCAATTTCAGGTTTCTGGGAAACTGCCCACCTACCCCTCCCCTAAGCTAACATTAACACTTACTTCTCACTTAGGGCAAAATGTTGGCTTAGGGGAGGGGTAGGTGGGCAGTTTCCCATAAACCTAAGATCAATTTAGGTTTCTGGGAAACTGCCCTCCCTTAAGCTAACATTAACACTACTTCTCACTTAGGGCAAAATGTTGGCTTAGGGGAGGAGTAGGTGGGCAGTTTCCCATAAACCTAAGATCAATTTAGGTTTCTGGGAAACTGCCACCCTACCCCTCCCCTAACCTAACATTAACACTTGCTTCTCACTTAGGGCAAAATGTTGGCTTAGGGTAGGGGTAGGTGGGCAGTTTCCCATAAACCTAAGATCAATTTAGGTTTCTGGGAAACTGCCACCCTACCCCTCCCTAACATAACATTAACACTTACTTCTTACTTAGGGCACAATGATGGCTTAGGGAAGGGGTAGGTGGGCAGTTATATTTCATTAAACTACTGTTACTTACTGTAGTTAGGTATATGACAGGAGCACAACTCTTTCATTGGACGGCTTACGAACGAAGTACCTTATTTCGCCAGAGTTTAGGTTTGGACGTCGGCGTGGAGCCTCCTCGTAAGAAATGTTGTTGATTTGCCCTTTCCAACCGCCACCCAAAGAAGATTTCGTAACTGCCTTCTTCTGATTTCAACTTAAAACCTTATTTTTTCTATTATTATTTATCAGAAATGTGGATATAAGAGGGTTCCATTCTTTTTACAGTCAGGTATCGAACATTGAAGGTACAGAAAAATACCAAGTCAAACTTCACAAATAAACCTATTTTGTCTATCATTTTCATTTGTTAAAAATAAAGGATCCGAACCGTCAGGGTGGTGCCAATCTACAGCCAGGAATTTTGCATTATCGGGTATACCAGGTTTTTGACTGATGAACTGGAGATGATCCCACTCTTTTCTCTGTAAGAATATGACCTTCCTTTTGAACATATTTGCAGTGCTATTCTTGCAGTCAGTGCCTGGCATTAGTTTCTGAAACCAGATAGTAAATGGAATTTGTTGTTAAATTTTAATGTAGTCTACAAAATGCCTTCTCTCAAATTAAGATATCGACATCAATTAATAAAGTTGATTCATAACTATTATCATTATCTTAAACGTTATCATCATCATCGCTCTCCATGAAGTTCCATTGAGTTAGTTTTCTCTGACGAATGCTCCACGTTCTTAGACATGATGAATGACAAAAGAAAAAGAAAAATAATAACTATTATAGCTATTAGAGCAACCTATTAGTGCATCTTTTAAGGTTGATATAGGAATTTGTATAGCCCAAATTGCCTATACATAGCGAGATTTACTTTTGTACATTAAAAAAGACAAATGAAGTTTCCAGCATTATTACTTACATTCACTTACCTGGAAAACTACTTGGCTAGGTGAGATGACTTTTAAGGCATAGTTCTGTCCATTGTATTTTATTTGAAAACAAACCGTGAAATTATTCAAATTGCCCGAATACACGACGGTGACTCCTTCAAGAAAAAAAAACATAAAGCTTAAAATTGGAGGATTTGTTTATTGTCTTTTCCACAGGAATTTAAAAACCTGAAAATTCTTGTTGTGGTCAGTCATTTTTTTTTTTTGTTTGTAAGCCAAATAGTAATGAGTAACGAGACGGGCTCTTGAAATTGCATGTAACGAAGGTTAGTTTTAATTGCCCGGAAACGGAATATTAGGAAAATAAATTACCCATCTACAACTTTTCCGATCATTCTTACCTTCCATTTAAAGTACATAATTTTTACATGAATCAGAAGCTACTTGCAGGAGTGAAATGAGACAGTCACCTAAGATTACATCAGTTTACCGAACAGATACTCTGAGTATTTTCTGTATGAAGCTTTGATTTTTGCCACATCCCTGGACATTAACGGAAATGCGTACGATACATTTCTTTCTGATCCTTATAGATTTCAATATGCATTCCTTATCTATGGTTTGTGTAGTTTTTACATCTGGCCTGTTGCGATGCTATACATGTACCTGTTAACTGAAGCAGGATTATGGACAACCGCAATATTTTTTAGTCTAGTTTATGGTAATGTGCATAATGTTTTTATTTGAGAAATTTTATAGAATATCAAGAACTTGATAAGATGACGAGGATATAACTCCAAGCCTGTCCTAAGTTCTACAATGTTACCCCCTCTTAACAAAGTGGTTATTTAATTAATTTACCTACTCAAAATAAACAAGACGGTTTCTTCCTAACTTCCAAAAGTAAATTAGAATTGATGATGAGAACCAAAAAGCCAATGTTGATATCAGTCTCTTTAAACATGATACAACAAAGTTGTCTAATTTTAGCTCCTAACTTTTGTGGTGAACTAATCAAAACCTAATAATATCCACAAAAATGGATGCATCTACATCATGCAGCCCAACTTGATCAAGCTGTTTAATAAACTTGCAGTTTCGTATTTTCTCACTGCTGGTTAACTTACTCGACCGCGCCTCGTGTTCGGATCATGCAGGATAAAACACTCCTTGTCCATTTACTTTTAACTGATAAACGGTAACCGATCTAGAATGCGCTGTCTCACTTACTAGTGTTAGGTCCAGTGTTTGTTCCGTTGCCAGACGCCATACACGTGGTCTGATTACAACTGTGAATTCTGACGAGCTTGCCTCTCGTCGGTGACTTAAGATGGCACTGATGGCCTTCCGTTAAGCTGAGTTTAATGCTAACGGCCACAGCAAGGATCTAATGTAGAATAAAATAAATCCTCAAACTATCAACGGATGTAAATAGGAAATCTCTACCATGAAGAAATACTTCATAATAAATAGGCTTATACGACATTGGGATCGTGATAACCTAAAAGTAATGGAAAATTTAACTTTAAAATTTCTGTAAGATTGTTTTGGTTTCTTCATTTTCTCAGCTTTGTGTTAGAGAAAACTACAGGTGCAAGCGTCAGACCGGATCATCTCCGAACGCAAGTCAGCCGGTCCGGGTCGGGTCAAATCGAATTAACCAGTTCAAGTGGTTAAGAAGTAAAAATCCAGACGGTACAGATGTATACTACTGCCTTTCTTATTCCACAGAACAAGGCAAATTCTCCAACCATTTTAAACGATATCGTCTAAAGTACTTTAAAAACTATCGATGGCAAACAATCAAATTCGTACCATTCTGTACCTGTAAATGATGAAAAGGAACTTTAAATCTTAAACGTAAGAACGCTATTGTACTCATAATTAAGAAAAGGTAGAGAGAGGTTGTCCAGTTAAAGAAAGATGTGTATAGTACACAAAATTGCACAAAAGTCTTGTCCTTTTCAGTATAGAGTGGAGTTTCTTGCTATCGTGACTAAATATTGAATATGAAACACTAAACCATTTTTCCTAAACTCCCTCTAAATTAAAGTGTAACAATATGAAAAAGGTAAATTTAATGATAAATTTGATAGAGCAACAGCATATTGATAAGACATGATGAAAGAGGAAATAGGCTCTTTTTGATAGAGTTTGCGAAAACAACTTTGTTCTGCGTCGAAGAAACAGTTCTTTTTGATAGAAATGGAATCTTATTGCGTTCGAGGTACGAGAACTCAACTCCTAAGTTCTATTGGGTGTTCTGTACATTATTGGATGTCCGATGCATTTGTATCGACACACATTTGCCTCGCTATGAAGAGATTGCTTACGTTTTGCCTCACTTTGATTCGCTAACTCACATGGTGATTCATGTGTCCTCGACGTTCATCTTTGCTATTTGTTTTCGTAAAGCATACATATCGATCTGTGTTTGTCGGGAGTTTTTTGAATCTTCCAAAGCGTTCAAAACCCTGATTAAAATTTCACTTTGGATTAAGCCTTCATATTTTCAGTATGGTTCGTCACTGTCTTTGGAAAATGTGTGCGACTACTGGTGCATGCATCAATGAAATCGGGTTGTTAACCTCGGCGGCTGTTGTGCCACGAAGTAAATCTACCGAGTTGTGTAGCTGTTGCGGTAGTTGTGCCACACAAAGCAAATCTAGCCGAATTTAGTGTGTAGCAGGTCAGCGGCCGTTATGCCACAAAGATGTGAAGCTCGGCGGCGCCTTTTCATCTTGACTTGTGATATTTACGGCACCGGACAAACAAACATTTTAGCTCTATGTTATTTATTCGGAAAAACTTATAAACCAGCCCACAGTAGCGTCCCTCAAGTTTCTGAAATCAACAAACTCGACCAAATTACTGAAAAAATTGTTGACGTGAGCACACACATTCCACTGAAGGCTTTGATGATTCACTTGAAACGTTAACGTGTGAGATGGAGAGGTGTAGTGTAAGTGAACCAGTGTTAAAACACAATTCATTTAATTGTTCCCCCAACGTTCACCACAAAAAATGTGGTCTTGGGTCTTTGACATCAGCACAAGTTAAGAAGGATTCTTGACAGTAATGGTTTCATTTTATAGTAAATTTCAGTAAATGTCTACATGTGGAATTCCCAATAATTAACATTTATCATTACATCTAAAACGTTGTCAACTGTTGATTTTAACAATAGCTGAGCCGGGTTGTTCAAAGCTGGGTTAAGAAAACTCAGGCTAGGTGCGAAATTTGAATTCAGATGTGAAACCTTAAAAAGTAAATTCAGTGTAATTCATTTTGTCAACAAGTTGATAATTGGATGCTCATAAAAATAACAGAGAAAATTATCCGAAGAAATGTTTTTGAACAAAAGAAATAGTAACACAGGCTGAGCGCTGAAAAGGCCTTCGAACAACTGCGCCCCGTAGAACATCACCAGTTTAAAATAGAGGTTTTGCCGTACGCAACCCATACGTTCAAAATTAGACATAATAATATTTATCTATCGCAAGAATCATCCACCCTTCTCTCTCAACTGCTACATGTACGCCTGTCAAACATTATCGAACGCACGTCTCCTAAGCTCCGATTACTCCTAGTTTGTAAGAACTAAAATTTCCAATGTTATACAGCAGAAAATTTAATTTGGCTAAATATATAGAGAGAAAAAGGCGGTCGAACAGATAGCCCTTGAACTAATAAAGAATTCAACGTCAGATGAGGGAGAAATGGAAAGGGAGGTAGAGACTTCATAAAACGTTAATTCTACATTGTTGATACATTGTTAATCCCATTGATAAATTTTTTCCATCTATTAATTTTGCGGATTAATATACATTGACAAATTATCTTATATGTGCGTCCATGATTGTTCCAGGAAAAGAAACTGGTGATCGAGGAAGCGTTCAAATCATTGTCATCTTTAAAAAAATCGAAAAAGCGAATTCGTTTCTTTTTTTTTTTTTTTCACAAAAAAGAGAAACGTTTTAAACTCTACACTTACCACTAAACAAAGACAAAGTTTTTCCATGGTTGGTCTCTTCAGAATGATGAATCTTGTTTACTGCTCTCTTGGCTCTCGATGACTTGGTTAGTAAGCGAGACGGTGCATGAAGCACTTTCCAAAGAAGCCTCCTTTTATAAGATGGACAATCCATCTTACGCTTGTTAACAAGTATGTAGCGTTAACCGACTTTTCCGCAACGAAGTCAAAGAAAACAACGGCTTTTTGGCAAGTCCATTTTTTAGCATTTAAGAGAAAGAAAATGCCTTCCGTTGGCGATGAAAATGATACAAGCGCCGTGGTTTTTCAAGACGGAAGACGGCACGGACGCCGCTCGTGGGATTTATCATTCTCTTCGCTTTTATAAACAATAACTAATGCTAAGTAAAGGTTAGAGGAAACTTTAGAGGAAATTTTCATTACCAAGTGAATAAAGAATCAAACTCTTACCGGCTTTCTACTATTTAACTCGAGATAAATTAACGTAAAGAAGTCATTTCACATCTAAAAGACATCTTTGTAACAAAGTGTGATTTTCTTAAAGAGTAAATAACAGTAAAAATAGTATTCTTTGGAGTAAAGTTGAGATTTTATATCTTAGGTCCCTCCTAGGAAACTGTTCCGTTCGGTGGGTGTATCTCTTAAGCATTAGGGTGTACATTATTTAAGAGCAACAAACATTTACCTTCCTAACTGAGCAGGAAATCAGTGGAATAAACAATTTAATTGGCAAAATAAAGAAGCCATTCTTTTTCTGCCAAAAATGAAGGTTCATACTGAGACTGATTATTAGAGCGATTTTCGTATGACCTTGAAAAATGGTTTCCGTAAGTGTTTGTTATTTGTTTTATCAGCCAATGGATGGAAAGAACAAAACATAGACTCTACGTTTTCCCGCCAGAGAAAACCCTAATATGGAGAAGGCATTGTCCGATTGACCAATCGTGTTGCAGTATGACGTCAAAGCAATTTCTAGAAAGTTCTTCGGGCATGAAGTTTGTTTACCCGAGCGTTCGCTTAGCCAACCAAAACCCAGGTGCGTTTGTATCCGTTCGATACACCAATCAAATCGCTCTATTTCCGTTCGTTTGTTGTTTCTGTTTTGTTCGCGCGTTTTCATTTCAAGGTCATACGAAAATCGCTCTAACAGTGAAACCGTTATGAAAGTGAAAATGATACGAGTTTCATATATTTCCATCCAATTAAAACATTTGTAACATTCATGGTCTAAGGCTGTGTTCTGAGGAAAATTGTATTGAGGCCAAAACTATGAAAATTTCAAATTCAATTCAGAGTGCCTAAAGCCTATTCGAAACTAATGAATTTTGTGGAAATGCTGATTTTTGCTTTTTGCCGCAAGGGTAAACGTAATTATCCGTCCCACCAAAGCTTTATTATTGCTAAATGCTGTTTGGTTAAACACTGTTTAAAATAAATTGTTTTTCCTACTCCCAGTGCAGCTAGAACACAGCGCTGTTTTCTTAACATTCTCTATTAAACGCAGGATAACTTTAATATAAGGGCCATGTAAGAGATGGGCAAAATACGTTCACTTAACGAGATTTCCCAATATCGAGGTTTTTTTTCCGTTTAAAGTCGAAACTCCCGTAAGCGACCATCCAAAATGCGAAGAGTTTGAGGTCGTTTACGACAGGTGGCGCTAGCAAGAGGCATGAGGCGAAGAACATCGTTCAACATAGGAAGATTATGATCGTCTTATCTAGCTTTAAACTGTATTTGTTTAGTCATCCGACAGACCAAGGGGTGAATTGAAGCGGTCACAGATTCTCCTCAGCAAAGCTCAATGCACCTGGGCGTGTTCAACGACACTGATTTCTAGCCCGAAAGGAATGAGAAATTGATAAAAGATTTTTTAAACATGACTGACTACATCTCACAACAATTAATGTTAACAATAGCGACGTCCAACAGTTCAGCATGAGCTCTTAGAGACAATGTTGACTGCTTAACCGACCTCAGGGATTGATGAATATTCCCTTATTCTTTAAAACTTTTCTTTTCGCGTTTCGTTTCGTTCAGGTTTTAAAATCAACAACTAACCAGTTGAACTGGGTCAAGGGAATCTCGCTTAGTGATGGTTGACTTTTAACATAATCTTAAGTACTTATAAACAAATCTGAAAGTTTTCTGACTGTTTTAATCACACTTACAATAAGGATCGGTTAACACAAAGGAAATAAGTATATCATCAAAGGGCCGTCTCGGCTGATTCAGCCGTTTTTGATACTGGCCGTTATCACTGCTTATACTTAAAATTTTGATGCTTCGTTCCCATTCGAAAACGTATTCCAGATATGGATTTTACTAGGACGAAACTCCTTTTCCTAATTGGACCGGATCTCAGTAGAATTTACAAAACCAAACTCAAAATCCGTTTTTAGGGCTCAGTATTTCCTAGCCGGAAGTCCCCAAAACAAAGTTAAAAAAATGGAAAACAAAACAACCATTCCGTTTACGGTGAGAAGCCGTCAATTAAGAAGCGAAAGTGCAGACAAGAAAAATATTTGGACAGTTAAATAAACCTACAGATAAATGAGTTCGTTTTCAAAAACCTCCCATTTTGCGTCTAAGTATCGTTTACATCCTATTTCGTGGTCAGTATAGGCGAATTCTAAAGCACGAAAAGGCCCCACTTCAAGTACCTAACGCCTAAATTAAACACAACCGATTTCTTTGTGTTTGTGTTTAAATTTCCCATTGGTCATGTCGGCAGAGAGTCATTATATCAGTTCGCAGCTTTATGCTATGTGTGTACCTCAGCAAACTAGCAAAGCAAGACAATGCATTCATTGCTCAGTGACCATCATTTATTGAAGCTATGCGTGGCATTCGGAGTTTTGTGCATGTGGAGGTCTCATAGAGAGGTCAACTTTCAAAATAAATAATCGACCATTACCGATCTATTACCGATAAGCGATTTGTAAATAGGCGTTAAGCGATTTTTTCGTTGACGGGTATGGGCTTGAAAGGCTACCTCCTCAAGAGGTTATTCTTGGCTTACCATGACGAACAGAATGGAAGTCGTGAAGTGTGTTTTACCACCATTCAAATCTTAGAGCGGATGCCCTTAATACCCCACAATGAGAGGGAGCTGGTCGGCCGACACCGGAAAAGAAAGTGTTTTTTTAGCTCTGACTTAATGTTTCCTCTAATGTTATGAATTAAAAATTAAAGAAAGATACCAAGTGTATGTCTGTTTAGTTTCCTTTTTCTAAAACTACGATACGAAACTATTATGGGACCATGTGAAAGTGCGCCGGAAGAAAATTTAACACACGTTTGTAACGTCCCAAGTGTCCCCATCGAAGTAACCAAATGCTAATACATAAGCATTCCGTCGACTATCCTGAAACCGCATAATGCCTTCCTTATTCCTAAAAAAAGTGACTTAGTGCTATTTAACCCCGCTAAGAAGCACTTTGACTTTCTCAGTAGCCTGTGACATTTGCGGAAATCACCTTTTTTAAGACTTCCCAAGCATCCTCTGATAAGGTCTGTTTAGGTACGAGTCCTCCAAGGTTTCTCTTGTTTTTAACAGCAATTTTGTGACTTGCCGCCGGTTTTAAAACCATTCCCGTCACGATTTGTCTAATGAGACATGATCTTCAATTTTCATATGAGTTTACTAAATTTGCTGTAGATCAACAAACGTAAGTCAGAGGCACTCAACGACTCTTTTCTGTAAAAAATATGTTTGGAGACGCAAATATTGCCTAAAATTTTCGATTACTTAAAGACAGCTAAAAATTAAGATGACCGTTCCATTCATGTACAATTTTCGAAGCGTTTCTGATAAATTCCCTAAGATTTTCTGAAGTTTAATTTTTCACATTTTACTCCCCAGGTTAGGCTACAAGAAAGGAAACTTAGAATTTTCGGATTCAAAAATGTCAGATAGATAGATAAGTCGTTTATTTAAAATCACAACTAGAAGTTATAAGCTGGATTACTTGTGTTATGTACATGTTGAAAAAGGAACCTTATAAAAATTCCTAACTGTAAGAAAAAAAAAACTACAATTATATAAATTATGATAAAATTACATCAAATCTAGCATAAAAGTTCTATTTACAATTGTTGCTTATCTGCGTAGTGCATTATAAAAGAATTTCTAAACTTCTTTGTTTTTACACGGGGGATTGAAAACACGCCTGTTCCTAAAGTTATGTTAACTTATATCTCTCATTGTCGTTTTGCGCGGGCAGCAGGCCAGCTAGTTTATGCTGGCCATCGCTCTCTACATGAAAGAGTGTTTTTAAACCCGCATCTTCCAGGGCCTTGCTGTACGAGACCTCTGGGAATAGAATCCTTAAGACTCTTTCCGGTAATGTGACCGCTTCTCTGTTCGCTCTAACTATAGTAAGAAAATTTACGCCTCGGTGATCCAAAACAATACAGACTAAGCAGGTTCCGTGGTTTTACTTTAGTCTTAAGTTTGCA
Source organism: Porites divaricata (assembly GCA_038088405.1). NCBI lineage: Eukaryota > Metazoa > Cnidaria > Anthozoa > Scleractinia > Poritidae > Porites > Porites divaricata. The sequence continues at coordinate 946,857 of JBBMOI010000023.1, forward strand.
AACAAACAACCAATCAGAATGTGACACTTCTTTTCGCACGTGCGAGAACCAAGCGTGAAGCGAGGGGGAAACCAAAAACAAGAAACAAAAAATTTACATAGGCTAATTAGAACTAACTGTTGTTAACTGCGTGGTGTGACCGCAAGGTCGACCGAAAGCACTAACTACAGTTAGGTATGACGTCACGTAACTTGACACTAACCGCAGCCTCTATTTGGTCGGACAAATAGGCTGGCAAGCTGGAATGGAAAGCCTGGCATGCATATAGGACGGAACGAATGCATGCGCAATAAAATTGAATTAAGGACTTACGGTCTATTCCAGCGTGCTTAAGTTGCTTAAGCAAATAAATCCCTCGCGACGCTTTCGCAGTAATGTTATCGACATGATCGTTCAGAGCAGAACGTTTTGCACCCATTTCCGCTTCCGGTCGCGATTTGACTCCTAGGGAGTCAAGCTAGCCGTCTTTGTCTTTGGCACGATCCGATTCAGGTCAGGTTTACTGAACATGCTTGATTTTTAGGTCACCTTTAGGTGTTCGACCTTCATGCATATATTTCCTCCCCTATATTGCATGTGTAAGCGCAATGACGATTTTTAGCGCAACACAGCGTTGCAATGTTGGAACTATTCCGCAGTTCCAACTGAATGTCGCAACAATGTTGCAACGCTGTATTTCGCTAAAAATGGTCATCATCTTAAGTCCCTAAGGGCAATAACGAAAATCCTTGAAAACAAAAACCAAAAACGAAGACGCCAAAACAAGAATACGAAAGCGTGATATTTTCTAATACAAAGAAGAAGCTTCGTTAGGAAAATAGCACAGCTGCAATATTTACCGCCACTTCTTACCATCTAAGCAGAGAATTACCATGGAATTTGCTCACTGTTAGCCGAAACGTCGATCTGTCTTTTCAAGTGCGCGTTTAAATAGTGCTTTTCAGAGATTTGTAACTACATTTTTTGCCCCGGTTTAATAATTTTCCGTTAAAAAGTCCTATGTTGCCATCCTGGAGGAGTTTTTCATATTTCTTACATTTCGCGCCCTTTTAATTCCCAAAAAGAGAGTTTACTCGCAAACTAGAATACTTCTTCGCCATTAAACAGACTCCCTTTAGTTTGCACGCGCTGCTTTGGAGGTGCACTAACTTCGCCTGCGAGACCCAAGGGGAGAGAGACCAATCAGAGCGTGCTGTTAAGTTTTTTTTGTTGTTGTTTATTAAAGGAAAAATGATTGAAGCTGGGTCTTTCAAGAGGGCGGCGGCTTTCTTTGTGATATAGGAAGAAAGTGTAACTATATTACTTATTCTTTAACCAATGATAAAATTCAACGGTTACGTACCTTTTTGTTGAAACAAACATACGACGTGCTTCACCGACTTTCGTTTCCAAGGCAAAGTCGAAGCTTTAAGTATTAAAATGGGTTTACTTATTTGATAAGTTTTGTAGCAAAAGATAATTTTTTACAAGTTTTCCATCCATTAAAATTCTTAATGCTGGTTTATTGACTTGTTTTAAGCTATACAGTGGTAAACTGATAAACTGATAAACTTTAATAGTATCTCCTCTAAAAGGTTTTTAAGAAACTATTTACAATAAAATGAAAAACTACTTACTACTATAACTACAAATAATAATATAAGATAAGACGAAAAATCATCAATGGATACATTAATACTATATTACAATGTCGGCACTTTGTATGCTGTCCCTTAGTTTCTTTTTAAATGTCGCAACAGATGTGGACGACTTCAAAGGGCGTTTTAGATCGTTCCAGATCTTAACCGACCTGTACGCAAACGAGCGCTGCCCTGGTAAGTAGATCGACTATATAAAATCATTGAATGAAGGAGACACAACGCAAGATAAAATGACTCGGCCGCAACCTTTTTGCGGCCAGATGTTCGCACCAGACGTTACTGGTCCTGAAGAAGACTATTTGTACTAGTTGAAATATATTCCTTATCAAAAAAATACTCTTTTTGCATAGTTCATCCTTAATCAAAATAGTTTTTATTCAAAAGAACATTTTTTCTTCTCATTGTTATTCGACGAACACGCTCGTAAACTTTTTTCACTAGCGTCTCTGGATTTAAATCTCTCCAAATAACTTTTTTCAAGGTTTTAGCCGTCTAACTTATAGTTAGCTTATTTGGGGCAATAATTCGAGTCAAATGTGGTTTTGGGAAGCGGGGAAAAATTTTAGCCTCGTTTCCGTGTCCAGAAATAAGGTCATTTTTTCAAGGTCAGATTTTGTGGTTAAAAACTCAAAATCAGGCTTGGTAAACAATTTTTTCGTGTTCAGCACATAAGTTTCATCTAGAAAAAAGCATTTACCAACTTTTCCTCGAGTTTGCCGACAGAAGTTTTATTAGCGGCTTTTTACCAAAAGTTGTCCCAGTCTATTCCGTAAATTGCCCACAAATGAGTAATTCAAGCTGCCATTAACTGAAATGAAAGTAACCGCAATATTAAAGCAAGCAAGGTTTAAATCTTTTTCTGCCCCGCTAACTGCTCTTCCTAGGCACTTACTATTTCGGTAATAAATAAACGGCATAAACATTTTACATAGCGCCTTTTTCGGTCTCGGGCAGAGAAACGGAGGTAAATTCAAGAATTCAGTTTTGTGACTGCACTTAGCTGTGTACTGCAACTTTGAAACTATTTAAGCCGCCTCCTGAAAGGCCGGAAAAATAAAAGCAAGATAACTGAAGTATAACTTCCGGGTATTATTAACTCTTGTTTATTGCGGCAATGACTTTCGAATTTCCCCTGCCCACGCTGGAATCGAATGAACAGCCAAATGAAAATAAATATCAATTAAATGGTCGTTTTACAGATTATTCTTACGACTTCCTTCCGCTTCCTACGCGTGCTAGGCAGTAAAAATGTTAGACAGAATCCACCAGGAAATTGAGCAATTTTAACTCTCAGTGGACAAAAACCTTCTACCAGAATAATTTGAAGAATAACGCATTCTTTATTACATTTTTCAAGGGTTAAGGATGCAATTAGTCATCTACAATAACACCAAAGAAAATTTCTCATGGGAGTCCGAGAAAATGAATGTCAAATTTCACAAGAATTGTGAAAACGTAGTTAAAATTCTGAAACTTGATGATGTGCAAGATGTAATTTTGTGAAATTTGACATTCATTTTCTCGGGCTCCCATAACAAATTTCCTTTGGTCTTAATACAGATGACTAATTACATCTTTAGCCCTTGAAAAATGTAAAAACGAATGCAATATTCCTTAAATTATTCTGGTACAAGGTTTTTGTCCATTGAAAATTACAATTACTCATGACAATTTCCTGGTGGATTCCGTCTTAACCTTTTCCTTAACATTTATTTATAGAATATTTATTGTATCTTTCGGCGATGACAGAGTTGAAAAAGAGGTGAATTATACATGTCCTAAATGGACGGCTCTCTGGTTCTCCAATACGCCATAGTGCACAAGTTAAGTGTCACGGATACAACAAGTTACATGGCAATATACAGAACAATTGTTTTAAAATCTTGATGCTGACTTTTGTTTCTAGTGGAGTACAGTGAACGATCGATAGAACACTATACTGTCTAAACTGCTTCTGCTGTAACATAGACGTTAGAGCGATTTTTGTATGACCTTGAAAAATGGTTTCGGTACAGTGTTCGTTATTTGTTTCATCAGCCAATAAGTGAAAAGATCAAAACATGGACTCTTCGTTGTCCCGCCAAAGGAAACCCTAATATGGTGAAGGCATTGTTCGATTGGCCAATCATGTTGCAGTATGACGTCAAAGCCAAGTATCGATTGATTTCTAGAAAGTTCTTGGGCAGGACGTTTTTTCACCCGAGCGTTCGCTTGACCAACCAAAAGCCACGCGCGTTTGTATCCTTTCGATAAACCAATCAAATCGCTCTATTTCCGTTCGTTTGTTCTTTTCTGTTTTGTTTACGCGTTTTCATTTCAAGGTCATAAGAAAATCGCTCTATTGTTGTCGTTATTCAGTTTCTAAATCGCATATTTAGCAATTATTGAACGGTCAGTGTAAAACGCAGACTGCGGACTATTGTTTTTTTTTTTTTTTACCGCGGCAGGATTACCGATTAGCTTTGTCGGTAGAGCACTTGACTGCAAAGTGGGAGGTCGCGGGTTCGATTCCCGGGGCCGCACCAATACTCAGGGTCTTAAAATAACTGAGAAATGGAGGTACTCCCTTTGCACTGCGAGCGTGTTGACTTTCGCTTGGCTCCGGGATGACAACGTTTAATGACGGTCCTGTTTCCAGTTGGAGAAAATAATGTCCCCAATTAGTCCTTTCGTGCTAAATAAATTGACACTCAATACACTGTTTTGTTTTCACCATGCAAATGAAAAAGTGACATATACTCTCATTGTTTTCTAACCCTAAAAGACAATAGTCCGTAGTCACTCTGCAGTCTGCATTAATGAGGCTGAGTATCATCAGAAGAATTAGGGACCTTAAGATCCGACGACGGCGACGGCGACGGCGACGGCGACGGCAACAAGAACGTCACAAAAGCAATTTTGCATGTGCATCACGCTTTTTTGTACATTCCTTTGCCGTCACTGCACGACAACGACGTGAAAATGCCAAATTTCACCTTGTACAGAGGAAGTACACAAGCGACGACGAAATTTCCTTCCTCTTTCTGAACTTGGATGTGGTTCTTAGGAATTCAACTTTGGAAGGGTTCGCTTACATTTCACAGAGTTAGTGACTTGGAGTAATCGCTATGAAGATTGAAAGAACGCGAATTCACCTTTTCAGCGACGTTTTCTCTGCCGTCGCCGTCCTCAGATCTTAAGAGCCCTATTATGGAGATCAAGGACGGTGTTATCCGCCGAGTACGGCCTCGGCGGAAAACACCCTTCGAGATGTCCATTATAATTATTTAGATGGTACGAAGCTGAATTCAATAATTGTTTTATTATTCATTCATAACAATTCCTAGTTTAAAAAGAAACTCAACAATGCTTACCTCAGTCGATGTCAAGTTCATCTCGATAGTGCATGTTTATCGAGAAGTTTAGAAAATGAACGGCTATACAGGTCTGCAAATATACCCCAAATAGCAGATGTCGTCCGTCGAGTTGTCCTCTTGCTATTCTTGCTATATTTTTAGACAAAAGGTCGCCGTAAAACGAATAAAATGTTTCGCCAATTTGTACTCACTACCAAAACAACTCAAAATCGTCCCAGGTCTTCTTGGTTAACGGTTCAATAATCTGAATTTCAGTGCTGCGCGATTGGCGTCATCAGTTCAATATCGCCATATTCTTCCAAATATGGTCAACATTAGCTGGTTACGATGAATTATGTGTGCAATTTCTGCCAATCAGAAGCGGGGAAGTATTTTGAATGAACGGTTGCCGTCTAATTCATTTATGTTTCTAACGTCTCTAATACCATCTACGCGTCCTTATTCGCCATGAAACTCAAGAAATTGCCTGTGAATGACAATGACAAAGAAACTGAACTTTGAAAAACTGTTAGATGAACAAGTTTTCAAAAACCACAATTGCAATCCGTTTCAATCTCAGTCTTCAAGTTTGTCCATCCCAGCATCCCTTTGTGTGATTTGCTGTGCCATTTATTCCTTCTTCTAACTCTTTGAGTGATTATTTCATTGTTTCTTTTGATTCGGTGGAAGTTCGCAATGTTTCACTTTTCATTAATTTCGTGACTCAGTTCCTTTAAAATTTCATCTTTCCATTAATAATGAGACTAGCCTGGGGGAAGGGGAAGGGTGTGGTCTCGCGCCCTAATAGGCCATTTTCGAGTTCCCCCGAGCCTCTGTATCAAAACGAGGTTAGGTGCTCTACTTTTCTTGTGGAAATGAGTTTTATTTGCATGAGAATGAAAAATCATTTCCATATCAAAGGTTGAGCACCTAACCTCGTTTTGATGCAGAGGCCCGGGGGACCTCGGAAATGGCCTATTCCCTTCCCCTTCCCTTTCGGACGCCTGCCATGCAAGCTATTATAAGACAAAAATCAATGATATAAGGGAAACTTGACGTTTTGATAACTTCATGTCATCATTGTCAAAAGATAACAAATTAACATGATTCCTGGAAATTTTATTATATATATAAGAAAACAAAATGCAAAAAGTGCATCCATGTGTAATTTAAGCGAGAACTGAATGGACAAATAAAGATGTTTCCCAGGGATTGGAGTCCGCATGAGTGTTTAGCGTGGTTCTCTTATCTCGGATGATTAACATCTCGAAAATCAGACACTCGAGTTTCCCTCGACATTTCTTGAGGATTTTAAAGTTTTCACCAGGGTTTACCCGCTTCACTCCACCAACGATTAGAAACCTTTCTATTTACCCAATAGAAACATTCCACTCAGTCCACTACTCGCCCTTACCAGTTCGCTCTGGCTTTACAATTCAATTTAAAGACATCCCAATAAAAGAAAGATTGCAACAATTGCGTTTAGATCAGAAGGTTGAGTATGATCGTCTGTGTGAACGTAGTCCTGAACAGGATTCACTCACTGCCGTCATTGACAGTGTGATACTTATCTTCAGAGTCAGCGTTAGAGTCAGTGTCAATCTTTAAAGTCAGTCGTCAGTCGTCTTTGGGGTGACTCTGAAGGTGACTACCGCACAGGTTGTCGAATCGTAAATCACTGCCAACAACAACAGTCCTATTCAGGACTCAACCTACTCATGAGATAATAAATAAATAACGATTTGGAGGTAGCACATCCACATAGTGGTTCTTCGTCTATCTGATTCCTGGTCGAATTGGAATTTGTAAATGCTGGTGGTTGAGGAGAGAGGAAAACCGGAGTACTCGGAGAAAAACCTCTCGGAGCAAAGGAGAGGGGAAAACCGGAGTACCCGGAGAAAAACCTCTCGGAGCAAAGGAGAGGGAAAAACCTCAGTACCCGGAGAAAAACCTCTCGGAGCAAAGGAGAGGGGAAAACCGGAGTACCCGGAGAAAAACCTCTCGGAGCAAAGGAGACGGGAAAACCTGAGTACCCGGAGAAAAACCTCTCGCAGCAAAGGAGAGGGGAAAACTGGAGTACCCGGAGAAAAACCTCTCGGAGCAAAGGAGAGGGGAAAACCGGAGTACCCGGAGAAAAACCTCTCGGAGCAAAGGAGAGGGGAAAACCTGAGTACCCGGAGAAAAACCTCTCGGAGCAAAGGAGAGGGGAAAACCTGAGTACCCGGAGAAAAACCTCTCGGAGCAAAGGAGAGCGGAAAACCGGAGAACCAGGAGAAAAATCTCTCGGAGCAAAGGAGAGGGGAAAACCGGAGAACCCGGAGAAAAACCTCTCGGAGCAAGGGAGAGAACCAACAACAAACTCAACCTATGAGTCAGAAATTACTCCTGTGTTCAAACCTTTTACAATTGCCTTGGAGTTAAGTCTCATGGCTAGATCATGTTAAGGCATCGTTTGTATAAGAACGGAGATCTGCAAAAGTTTGTAAATAATGTCATACCTTTCGAATACTCGAATAATTTATTTTCAGCCCATTTTTTTCTGCTATAACATATATTAAATGCAACTCCAGAATACTGATAATTGATAGTACAAATTCTCAAGCTACACGATCTTGACTCAGTCAAACGACCATAGATCTTTAACACTGGTCTGTGGGCCTCAGCTACATATCACTAAGCCTACCGACAAACTCAGAGTCGCACCCTTGATCTCGTTATCACCCGTTCGTGCGTGAAGCTTTTTACGCCACCACGATTGCGACGACGAACTCTTTGGCGTGCATTCCTCTCCATTTCCCATAAAAAATGTGAATTTGTTTCCACACTCGACCATACACAGCCCAAAATGAACCTGTTCGTTACATGAGATCTCAAACAAAGGTGTAAAATTTTTCTTGAAGTTGAAATAGTGGAAGAAAAGCAAATTCAGAAAATAACGCATGCCTTTTCCAATAAGTTAAACTTTATTTTATAATATAGTAGTAACAGCAAATTATAATTAAAAACGGATTAAATAAGTAAAGCTTCTGGAGTTGGCTTAATTAAACTATAAAAGGCGACACAAAACAGTAAGCAAAGGGCGATTTCTGCCCGGGAAGGTTACTACCTATGATGGCCTATACGGGGAGACTCTTTTTCATCGGCTTCAGGTAAATGAAAAGGTAGGAAATTTACGAATTAAGGTCTATGAAATGGCAGGGAAACCTTTCATTTAGGTATATTAAGAGGAGGCTTGGATTAAAATATTTCAAACTTTGCACCCTCTGGCTATTTAACAATTAGTCACCTCAGGAGACGTGAATATCGGCGAATAGTCACCGAGACGAAGTCGAGGTGACTATTCGCCAATATTCACGTCGCCTGAGGCGACTAATTGTTTTAGTATAATTACATCGATGATTATTCGAGAAAATAAAATTATTGATCAATTTCCGGCCCGAAACATCAAAAAATCTGGCTGCCATTTTGAAAACTGCTAGCCTTCAATGCTATAATCACCGCACCGTGATTATAGCGGGATAAAGCGAACTTCCGAGCCAATCACAGCGCTCTATTTTCGATAATCATCAATGTAATTATAGTAAATCATTATATGGATCAATTTAGGTTTCTGGGAAACTGCCCACCTACCCCTCCCTAAGCTAACATTAACACTTACTTCTCACTTAGGGCACAATGATGGCTTAGGGGAGGGATAGGTGGGCAGTTATATTTCATTAAACTACTGTTAGAGCGATTTTCGTATGACCTTGAAATGAAAGAGCGCGAAAAAAACAGAAACGACAAACGAACGGAAATAGAGCGATTTGATTGGTTTATCGAACGGACAGACAAACGCGCCTGGCTTTTCAATGGTTAAGCGAACGCTCAGGTGAAAAAACTTCATGCCCGAGAACTTTCTAGAAATCAACCTATACTTCGCTTTGACGTCATACTACAACACGATTGGCCAATCGAACAATGCCTTCTCCATATTAGGGTTTCTTTGGCGGTAAAACGAAGAGGCCATGTTTTGATCTTTTGATCCATTGGCTGATGAAACAAAGAACGAACACTTACCAAAACCTTTTTTCAAGGTCATACGAAAATCGCTCTACTTACTGTAGTTAGGTATATGACAGGAGCACAACTCTTTCATTGGACGCCTTACGAACGAAGTACCTTATTTCGCCAGACGTTTAGGTTTGGACGTCGGCGTGGAGCCTCCTCGTAAAAAATGTTGTTGATTTGCCTCCCCTTCCAACCGCCACCCAAAGAAGATTTCGTAACTGTCTTCTTCTAATTTCAACTTAAAACCTATTTTTTTTTTCTATTATTATTTGTCAGAAATGTGGATATAAGAGGGTTCCATTCTTTTTACAGTCAGGTATCGAACATTGAAGGTACAGAAAAATACCAAGTCAAACTCCACAAACAAACCTATTTTGTGTATTATGTTCATTTGTTAAAACTAAAGGATCCGAACCGCCAGGGTGGTGCCAATCTACAGCCAGGAATTTCGCATTATCGGGTATACCAGGTTTTTGACTGATGAACTGCAAGGGATACCACCCGCCGGGGCCGACTCTCTCGGAGAATAAGACCTTCCTTTGGAACATATTTGCAGTGCTATTCTTGCAGTCAGTGCCTGGCATTAGTTTCTGAAACCAGATAGTAAATGGAATTTGTGGTTAAATTTTAATGTAGTCTACAAAATGCCTTCTTTCAAATTAAGATATCGACAGCAATTAATAAAGTTGATTCATAACTATTATCATTATCTTTAACGTTATTATCATCATCACTCTCCATGAAGTTCCATTGAGTTAGTTTTCTCTGACGAATGCTCCACGTTCTTAGACATGATGAATGACAAAAGAAAAAGAAAAATAATAACTATACCTATTAGAGCAACCTATTAGTGCATCTTTTAAGGCTGATATAGGAATTTGTATAGCCCAAATTGCCTATACATAGCGAGATTTACTTTTGTACATTAAAAAAGACAAATAAAGTTTCCATCATTATTACTTAAATTCACTTACCTGGAAAACTACTTGGCTAGGTGAGATGACTTTTAAGGCATAGTTCTGTCCATTGTATTTTATTTGAAAACAAACCTCGAAAATATCCAAATTGCCCGACTTCACGACGGTGAGTCCTTCAAGAAAAAAAATCATAAAGCTTAAAATTGGAGGATTTGTTTATTGTCTTTTCCACAGGAATTTAAAAACCTGAAAATTCTTGTTGTGGTCGGTCATTTCTTTTTTTTGTTTAATTGTAAGCCAAATAGTAATGAGTAAAGAGACGGCCTCTTGAAATTGCATGTAACGAAGGTTAGTTTTAATTGCCCGGAAACGGAATATTAGGAAAATAAATCATCCATCGATAACTTTTCCGATCAGCCTTACCTTCCATTTAAAGTACATAATTTTTACATGAATCAGAAGCTACTTGCAGGAGTGAAATGAGACAGTCACCTAAAATTACATCAGTTTACCGAACAAATACTCTGAGTATTTTCTGTAGGAAGCTTTCATTTTCGCCACATCCCTGGAAATTAACGGAAATGAGTACGATACATTTCTTTCTGATCCTTATAGATTTCAATATGCATTCGTTATCTATGGTTTGTGTAGTTTTTGCATCTGGCCTGTTGCGATGGTAGACATGTACCTGTTAACTGAAGCAGAATTATGGACAACCGCAATATATTTTAGCCTAGTTTATGGTAATGTGCATAATGTTTTTATTTGAGAAATTTTATAGAATATCAAGAACTTGATAAGATGACGAGGATATAACTCCAAGCCTGTCCTAAGTTCTACCATGTTACCCCCTCTTAACAAAGTGGTTATTTAATTTACCTACTCAATATAAACAAGACGGTTTCTTCCTAACTTCCAAAAGTAAATTAGAATTGATGATGAGAACCAAAAAGCCAATGTTGATATCAGCTATCTCTTTAAACATGATACAACAAAGTTGTTGTCTAATTTTAGCTCCTAACTTTTGTGGTGAACTAATCAAAACCTACTAACATCCACAAAAATGGATGCATCTACATCATACAGCCCAACTTGATCAAGCTGTTTAATAAACTTGCAGTTTCGTATTTTATCGCTGCTGGTTTAACTTACTCGACCGCGCCTCGTGTTCGGATCAGGATAAAACACTTCTTGTCCATTTACTTTTAACTGATAAACGGTAACCGATCTAGAATGCGCTGTCTCACTTACTAGTGTTAGGTCCAGTGTTTTGTCCGTTGCCAGACGCCATACACGTGGTCTGATTACAACTGTGAATTCTGACGAGCTTGCCTCTCGTCCGTTTTCCAGGTGACTCAAGAGGGCACTGATAGCCTTCCGTTAAGCTGAGTTTACTGCTAACGACCACAGCAAGGATCTAATATAGAAGAAAATAAATCCTCAAACTTATCAACGGATGTATATAGGAAATCTCTACCATGAAGAAATACTTCATAATAAATAGACTTAAGACATTGGGATCGTGATAACCTAAAAGTAATGGAAAATTTAACTTTGAAATTTCTATAAGATTGTTTTGGTTTCTTCATTTTCTCAGCTTTGTGTTGGAGAAAAATACAGGTGCAAGCGTCGGACCAGATCATCTCCGAACGCAAGTCAGCCGGTCCGGGTCGGGTCAAATCGAATTAACTAGTTCAAGTGGTTAAGAAGTAAAAATCCAGATGGTACAGATGTATACTAATACTGCCTTTCTTATTCCACAGAACAAGGCAAATTCTCCAACCATTTTAAACGATATCGTCTAAAGTACTTTAAAAACTATCGATGGCAAACAATCAAATTCGTACCATTCTGTACCTATAAATGATAAAAAAAAGAACTTTAAATATTAAAAGTAAGAACGCTATTGTACTCATAATTAAAAAAAGGTAGAGAGAGGTTGTCCAGTTAAAGAAAGATGTGTACACAAAATTGCACAAAAGTCTTGTCCTTTTCAGTATAGAGTGGAGTTTCTTGCTATCTTGACTCATTTGAATATGAAACACTAAACCATTTTTCCTAAACTCCCTCTAAATTAAAGTGTAACAATATGAAAAAGGTAAATTTAATGATAAATTTGATAGAGCAACAGCATATTGATAAGACATGATGAAAGAGGAAATAGCCTCTTTTTGATAGAGTTTGTGAAAACAACATTGTTCTCCGTCGAAGAAACAGTTTTTTTGATAGAAATGGAATCTTATTGCGTTCGAGGTACGAGAACTCAATTCCTAATTTCTATTGGGTGTTCTGTGCATTATTCGATGTCCGATCCCATGCAATTAATAAGGGAGGTTTTTTTCGAGATTGCATTTGTCTCGACACACATTTGCCTCGCTATGAAGAGATTGCTTACGTTTTGCCTCACTTTGATTCGCTAACTCACATGGTGATTCATGTGTCCTCGACGTTCATCTTTGCTATTTGTTTTCGTAAAGCATACATATCGATCTGTGTTTGTCAGGGGTTTGTTGAATCTTCCAAAGCGTTCAACACCCTGATCAAAATTTTACTTTGGATTAAGCCTTCATATTTTCAGTATGGTTCGTTACTGTCTTTGGAAAATGTGTGCGACTCCTGGTGCATGCATCAATGAAATCGGGTTGTTAACCTCGGCGGCTGTTGTGCCACGAAGTAAATCTACCGAGTTGTGTAGCTGCTGCGGACGTTGTGCCTGCACACAAAGCAAATCTAGCCGAATTTAGTGTGTAGTAGGTCGGCGGCCGTTATGCCACAAAGTATCTCTACAGAGATGTGAAGCTCAGCGGCGCCTTTTCATCTTGACTTGTGATATTTACGGCACCGGACAAACAAACATTTTAGCTCTATGTTATTTATTCGGAAAAACTTATAAACCAGCCCACAGTAGCGCCCCTCAAGTTCCTGAAATCAACAAACTCGACCAAATTACTGAAAAAATTGTTGGCGTGAGCACACACATTCCACTGAAGGCTTTGATGATTCACTTGAAACGTGTGAGATGGAGAAGTGTAGTGTAAGTGAACCAGTGTTCAAACACAATTCATTTAATTGTGTCCGCGACGTTCACCACAAAAAATGTGGTCTTGGATCTTTGACATCAGCACAAGTTAAGAAGGATTCTTGACAGTAACGGTTTCATTTTATAGTAAATTTCAGTAAATGTCTACATGTGGAATTCCCAATAATTAAAATTGATGATTACATCTAAAACGTTGTCAACTGTTGACTTTTAACAATAGCTGGGCCGGGTTGTTCAAAGCTGGGTTAAGAAAACTCAGGCTAGGTGCGAAATTTGAATTCAGATATGAAACCTTAAAAAGTAAATTCAGTGTAATTCATTTTGTCAACAAGTTGATAATTGGATGCTCATAAAAATAATAGAGAAAATTATCCGAAGAAATGTTTTTGAACAAAAGAAATAGTAACCCAGGCTAAGCGCTGAAAAGGCCTTCGAACAACTGCGCCCCGTAGAACATCACCAGTTTAAATAGAGGTTTCGCCGTACGCAACCCATACGTTCAAAATTAGACATAACAATATTTATCTATCGCAAGAATCATCCACCCTTCTCTCTCAACTGCTACATGTACGCCTGTCAAACATTATCGAACGCACGTCTCCTAAGCTCCGATTACTCCTAGTTTGTAAGAACTAAAATTTTCCTCCAATGTTATACAGCAGAAAATTTAATTTGGCTAAATATATAGAGAGAAAAACGCGGTTAGGGGTTTTTAAAAACGCGGTCGAACAGATAGCCCTTGAACTAATAAAGGAATTCAACGTCAGATGAGGGAGAAATGGGAAGGGAGGTAGAAACTTCATAAAACGTTAATTCTACGTTAATTCAAAATGTTAAAACGTTAATTCATAAAACGTTAATTCTACATTGTTGATACATTGTTAATCCCATTGATAAATCTTTTCCATCTATTAATTTTGCGGATTAATATACATTAACAAATTATCTTATATGTGCGTCCATGATTGTTCCAGGAAAAGAAACTGGTGATCGAGGAAGCGTTCAAATCATTGTCATCTTTAAAAAAAATCGAAAAAGCGAATTCGTTTCTTTTTTTTTTTTTTTTCCACAAAAAAGAGAGACGTTTTAAACTCTACACTTACCACTAAACAAAGACAAAGTTTTTCCATGGTTGGTCTCTTCAGAATGATGAATCTTGTTTACTGCTCTCTTGGCTCTCGATGACTTGGTTAGTAAGCGAGACGGTGCATGAAGCACTTTCCAAAGAAGCCTCCTTTTATAAGATGGACAATCCATCTTACGCTTGTTAACAAGTATGTAGCGTTAACCGACTTTTCCGCAACGAAGTCAAAGAAAACAACGGCTTTTTGGCAAGTCTATTTTTTAGCATTTAAGAGAAAGAAAATGCCTTCCGTTGGCGATGAAAATGATTCAAGCGCCGTGGTTTTTCAAGACGGAAGACGGCACGGACGCCGCTCGTGGGATTTATCATTCTCTTCGCTTTTATAAACAACAACTAATGCTAAGTAAAGATTAGAGGAAACTTTAGAGGAAATTTTCATTACCAAGTGAATAAAGAATCAAACTCTTACCGGCTTTCTACTATTTAACTCGAGATAAATTAACGTAAAGAAGTCATTTCACATCTAAAAGACATCTTTGTAACAAAGTGTGATTTCCTTAAAGAGTAAATAACAGTAAAAATAGTATTCTTTGGAGTAAAGTTGAGATTTTATATCTTAGGTCCCTCCTAGGAAACTGTTCCGTTCGGTGGGTGTATCTCTTAAGCATTAGGGTGTACATTATTTAAGAGCAACAAACATTTACCTTCCTAACTGAGCAGGAAATCAGTGGAATAAACAATTTAATTGGCAAAATAAAACAAGCCATTCTTTTTCTGCCGAAAATGAAGGTTCATACTGAGACTGATTATTAACAGTGAAACCGTTATGAAAGTGAAAATGATACGAGTTTCATATATTTCCATCCAAGTAAAACATTTGTAACATTCATGGTCTAAGGCTGTGTTCTGAGGAAAATTGTATTGAGGCCAAAACTATGAAAATTTGAAATTCAATTCAGAGTGCCTAAAGCCTATTCGAAACTAATGAATTTTGTGGAAATGCTGATTTTTGCTTTTTGCCGCAAGGGTAAACGTATAATTATCCGTCCCACCAAAGCTTAATCAGTGCTAAATGCTGTTTGGTTAAACACTGTTTAAAATAAATTGTTTTCCCTACTCCCAGTGCAGCTAGAACACAGCTCTGTTTTCTTAACATTCTCTATTAAACGCAGGATAACTTTAATATAAGGGCCAAGAGATGGGCAAAATACGTTCACTTAACGAGATTTCCCAATATCGAGGTTTTTTTTCCGTTTAAAGTCGAAACTCCCGTAAGCGACCATCCAAAATGCGAAGAGTTTGAGGTCGCTTACGACAGGTGGCTCTAGCAAGAGGTATGAGGCGAAGAACATCGTCCAACATAGGAAGATTATGATCGTTTTATCGAGCTTTAAACTGTATTTGTTTAGTCATCCGACAGACCAAGGGGTGAATTGAAGCGGTCACAGATTCTCCTCAGCAAAGCTCAACAATTAAGATATAAATGATATAATTATGTAGCCCCATTGCACCTAGGCGTGTTCAACGACACTGATTTCTAGCCCGAAAGGAATGAGAAGTTGATAAAAGATTTTTTAAACATGACTGACTACATCTCACAACAATGTTAACAATAGCGACGTCCAACAGTTCAGCATGAGCTCTTAGAGACAATGTTGACGGCTTAATCGACCTCCGGGATTGATGAATATTCCCTTATTCTTTAAAACTTTTCTTTTCGCGTTTCGTTTCGTTCAGGTTTTAAAATCAACAACTAACCAGTTGAACTGGGTCAAGGGAATCCCGCTTAGTGATGGTTGACTCTTAACATAATCTTAAGTACTTATAAACAAATCTGAAAGTTTTCTGACTGTTTTAATCACACTTACAATAAGGATCGGTTAACACAAAGGAAATAAGTATATCATCAAAGGGCCGTCTCGGCTGATTCAGCCGTTTTTGATACTGGCCGTTATCACTGTTTATACTTAAAATTTTGATGCTTCGTTCCCATTCGAAAACGTATTCCAGATATGGATTTTACTAGGACGAAACTCCTTTTCCTAATTGGACCGGATCTCAGTAGAATTTACAAAACCAAACTCAAAATCCGTTTTTAGGGCTCAGTATTTTCTAGCCGGAAGTCCCCAAAGCAAAGTTAAAAAAATGGAAAACAAAACAACCATTCCGTTTACGGTGAGAAGCCGTCAATTAAGAAGCGAAAGTGCAGACAAGAAAAATATTTGGACAGTTAAATAAACCTACAGATAAATGAGTTCGTTTTCAAAACCTCACATTTTGCGTCTAAGTATCGTTTACATCCTATTTCGTGGTCAGTATAGGCGAATTGTAAAGCACGAAAAGGCCCCACTTCAAGTACCTAACGCCTAAATTAAACACAACCAATTTCTTTGTGTTTGTGTTTAAATTTCCCATTGGCCATGTCGGCAGAGAGTCATTATATCAGTTCGCAGATTTATACTATGTGTGTACCTCAGCAAACTAGCAAAGCAAGACAATGCATTCATTGCTCAGTGACCATCATTTATTGAAGCTATGCGTGGCATTCGGAGTTTTGTGCATGTGGAGGTCCCATAGAGAAGTCAACTTTCAAAATAAATAATCGACCATTACCGATCTATTACCGGTAAGCGATTTGTAAATAGGCGTTAAGCGATTTTTTCGTTGACGGCTATGGGCTTGAAAGGCTACCTCAAGAGGTTATTCTTGGCTTACCATGACGAACAGAATGGAAGTCGTGAAGTGTGTTTTACCACCATTCAAATCTTAAAGCGGATGCCCTTAATACCCTTAAAATGAGAGGGAGCTGGTCGGCCGACACCGGAAAAGAAAGTGTTTCCTCTAATGTTATGAATTAAAAATTAAAGAAAGATACCAAGTGTATGTCTGTTTAGTTTCCTTTTTCTAAAACTACGATACGAAACTATTATGGGACCATGTGAAAGTGCGCCGGAAGAAAATTTAACACACGTTTGTAACGTCCCAAGTGTCCCCATCGAAGTAACCAAATGCTAATACATAAGCATTCCGTCGACTATCCTGAAAACGCATAATGCCTTTCTTATTCCTAAAAAAAGTGACTTAGTGCTATTTAACCCCGCTAAGAAGCACTTTGACTTTCTCAGTAGCCTGTGACATTTGCGGAAATCACACTTTTTAAGACTTCCCAAGCATCCTCTGATAAGGTCTGCTTAGGTACGAGTCCTCCAAGGTTTCTCTTGTTTTTAACAGCAATTTTGTGACTTGCCGCCGGTTTTAAAACCATTCCCGTCACGATTTGTCTAATGAGACATGATCTTCAATTTTCATATGAGTTTACTAAATTTGCTGTAGATCAACAAACGTAAGTCAGAGGCACTCAACGACTCTTTTCTGTAAAAAATGTGTTTGGATCCGCAAATATTGCCTAAAATTTTCTATTACTTAAAGACAGCTAAAAATTAAGATGACCGTTCCATTCATGTACAATTTTCGAAGCGTTCTAATAAATTCCCTAAAATTTTCTGAAGTTTAATTTTTCACATTTTACTCCCCAGGTTAGGCTACAAGAAAGGAAACTTAGAATTTTCGGATTCAAAAATGTCAGATAGATAGATAAGTCGTTTATTTAAAATCACAACTAGAAGCTGTAAGCTGGATTACTTGTGTTATGTACATGTTGAAAAAAGTAACCTTATAAAAATTCCTAACTGTAAGAAAAAAAAACTACAATTATATAAATTATGATAAAATTACATCAAATCTAGCATAAAAGTTCTATTTACAATTGTTGCTTATCTGCGTAGTGCATTATAAAAGAATTTCTAAACTTCTTTGTTTTTACACGGGGGATTGAAAACACGCCTGTTCCTAAAGTTATGTTAACTTATATTTCTCATTGTCGTTTTGCGCGGGCAGCAGGCCAGCTAGTTTATGCTGGCCATCGCTCTCTACATGAAAGAGTGTTTTTAAACCCGCATCTTCCAGGGCCTTGCTGTACGAGACCTCTGGAAATAGAATCCTTAAGACTCTTTCCGGTAATGTGACCGCTTCTCTGTTCGCTCTAACTATAGTAAGAAAATTTACGCCTCGGTGATCCAAAACAATACAGACTAAGCAGGTTCCGTGGTTTTACTTTAGTCTTAAGTTTGCAAACAAACAACCAATCAGAATGTGACACTTCTTTTCGCACGTGCGAGAAACAAGCGTGAAGCGAGGGGGAAACCAAAAACAAGAAACAAAAAATTTACATAGGCTAATTAGAACTAACTGTTGTTAACTGCGTGGTGTGACCGCAAGGTCGACCGAAAGCACTAACTACAGTTAGGTATGACGTCACGTAACTTGACACTAACTTAAGTTAAACTTTAGTTACGTCGTAGATGTGACCGCAGCCTCTATTTGGTCGGACAAATAGGCTGGCAAGCTGGAATGGAAAGCCTGGCATGCATATAGGACGGAACGAATGCATGCGCAATAAAATTGAATTAAGGACTTACGGTCTATTCCAGCGTGCTTAAGTTGCTTAAGCAAATAAATCCCTCGCGACGCTTTCGCAGTAATGTTATCGACATGATCGTTCAGAGCAGAACGTTTTGCACCCATTTCCGCTTCCGGTCGCGATTTGACTCCTAGGGAGTCAAGCTAGCCGTCTTTGTCTTTGGCACGATCCGATTCTGGTCAGGTTTACTGAACATGCTTGATTTTTAGGTCACCTTTAGGTGTTCGACCTTCATGCATATATTTCCTCCCCTATATTGCATGTGTAAGCGCAATGACGATTTTTAGCGCAACACAGCGTTGCAATGTTGGAACTATTCCGCAGTTCCAACTGAATGTCGCAACAATGTTGCAACGCTGTATTTCGCTAAAAATGGTCATCATCTTAAGTCCCTAAGGGCAATAACGAAAATCCTTGAAAACAAAAACCAAAAACGAAGACGCCAAAACAAGAATACGAAAGCGTGATATTTTCTAATACAAAGAAGAAGCTTCGTTAGGAGAATAGCACAGCCGCAATATTTACCGCCACTTCTTATTATCTAAGCAGAGAATTACCATGGAATTTGCTCACTGTTAGCCGAAACGTCGATCTGTCTTTTCAAGCCCGCCTTTAAATAGTGCTTTTCAGAGATTTGTAACTACTGTAACATTTTTTGCCCCGATTTAATAATTTTCCGTTAAAAAGTCCTATGTTGCCATCCTGGAGGAGTTTTTCATATTTCTTACATTTCGCGCCCTTTTAATTCCCAAAAAGAGAGTTTACTCGCAACCTAGAATACTTCTCCGCCATTAAACAGACTCATTTTAGTTTGCACGCGCTGCTTTTGGAGGTGCACTAACTTCGCCTGCGAGACCCAAGGGGAGAGAGACCAATCAGAGCGTGCTATTAAGTTTTTTTTGTTGTTGTTTATTAAAGGAAAAATGATTGAAGCTGGGTCTTTCAAGAGGGCGGCGGCTTTCTTTGTGATATAGGAAGAAAGTGTAACTATATTACTTATTCTTTAACCAATGATAAAATTCAACGGTTACGTACCTTTTTGTTGAAACAAACATACGACGTGCTTCACCGACTTTCGTTTCCAAGGCAAAGTCGAAGCTTTAAGTATTAAAATGGGTTTACTTATTTGATAAGTTTTGTAGCAAAAGATAATTTTTTACAAGTTTTCCATCCATTAAAATTTCTAATGCTGGTTTATTGACTTGTTTTAAGCTATACAGTGGTAAACTGATAAACTGATAAACTTTAATAGTATCTCCTCTAAAAGGTTTTTAAGAAACTATTTACAATAAAATGAAAAACTACTTACTACTATAACTACAAATAATAATATAAGATAAGACGAAAAATCATCAATGGATACATTAATACTATATTACAATGTCGGCACTTTGAATGCTGTCCCTTAGTTTCTTTTTAAATGTCGCAACAGATGTGGACGACTTCAAAGGGCGTTTTAGATCGTTCCAGATCTTAACCGACCTGTACGCAAACGAGCGCTGCCCTGGTAAGTAGATCGACTATATAAAATCATTGAATGAAGGAGACACAACGCAAGATAAAATGACTCGGCCGCAACCTTTTTGCGGCCAGATCTATTTTTGTTTTGATGTTCGCACCAGACGTTACTGGTCCTGAAGAAGACTATTTGTACTAGTTGAAATATATTCCTTATCAAAAAAATACTCTTTTTGCATAGTTCATCCTTAATCAAAATAGTTTTTATTCAAAAGAACATTTTTTCTTCTCATTGTTATTCGACGAACACGCTCGTAAACTTTTTTCACTAGCGTCTCTGGATTTAAATCTCTCCAAATAACTTTTTTCAAGGTTTTAGCCGTCTAACTTATAGTTAGCTTATTTGGGGCAATAATTCGAGTCAAATGTGGTTTTGGGAAGCGGGGAAAAATTTTAGCCTCGTTTCCATGTCCAGAAATAAGGTCATTTTTTCAAGGTCAGATTTTGTGGTTAAAAACTCAAAATCAGGCTTGGTAAACAATTTTTTCGTGTTCAGCACATAAGTTTCATCTAGAAAAAAGCATTTACCAACTTTTCCTCGAGTTTACCGACAGAAGTTTTATTAGCGGCTTTTTACCAAAATTTGTCCCAGTCTATTCCGTAAATTGCCCACAAATGAGTAATTCAAGCTGCCATTAACTGAAATGAAAGTAACCGCAATATTAAAGCAAGCAAGGTTTAAATCTTTTTCTGCCCCGCTAACTGCTCTTCCTAGGCACTTACTATTTCGGTAATAAATAAACGGCATAAACATTTTACATAGCGCCTTTTTCGGTCTCGGGCAGAGAAACGGAGGTAAATTCAAGAATTCAGTTTTGTGACTGCACTTAGCTGTGTACTGCAACTTTGAAACTATTTAAGCCGCCTCCTGAAAGGCCGGAAAAATAAAAGCAAGATAACTGAAGTATAACTTCCGGGTATTATTAACTCTTGTTTATTGCGACAATGACTTTCGAATTTCCCCTGCCCACGCTGGAATCGAATGAACAGCCAAATGAAAATAAATATCAATTAAATGGTCGTTTTACAGATTATTCTTACGACTTCCTTCCGCTTCCTACGCGTGCTAGGCAGTAAAAATGTTAGACAGAATCCACCAGGAAATTGAGCAATTTTAACTCTCAGTGGACAAAAACCTTCTACCGGAATAATTTGAAGAATAACGCATTCTTTATTACATTTTTCAAGGGTTAAGGATGCAATTAGTCATCTACAATAACACCAAAGAAAATTTCTCATGGGAGTCCGAGAAAATGAATGTCAAATTTCACAAGAATTGTGAAAACATAGTTAAAATTCTGAAACTTCGTGATGTGCAAGATGTAATTTTGTGAAATTTGACATTCATTTTCTCGGGCTCCCATAACAAATTTCCTTTGGTCTTAATACAGATGACTAATTACATCTTTAGCCCTTGAAAAATGTAAAAACGAATGCAATATTCCTTAAATTATTCTGGTACAAGGTTTTTGTCCATTGAAAATTACAATTACTCATGACAATTTCCTGGTGGATTCCGTCTTAACCTTTTCTTTAACATTTATTTATAGAATATTTATTGTATCTTTCGGCGATGACAGAGTTGAAAAAGAGGTGAATTATACATGTCCTAAATGGACGGCTCTCTGGTTCTCCAATACGCCATAGTGCACAAGTTAAGTGTCACGGATACAACAAGTTACATGGCAATATACAGAACAATTGTTTTAAAATCTTGATGCTGACTTTTGTTTCTAGTGGATTACAGTGAACGATCGATAGAACACTATACTGTCTAAACTGCTTCTGCTGTAACATAGACGTTAGAGCGATTTTTGTATGACCTTGAAAAATGGTTTCGGTACAGTGTTCGTTATTTGTTTCATCAGCCAATAAGTGAAAAGATCAAAACATGGACTCTTCGTTGTCCCGCCAAAGGAAACCCTAATATGGTGAAGGCATTGTTCGATTGGCCAATCGTGTTGCAGTATGACGTCAAAGCCAAGTATCGATTGATTTCTAGAAAGTTCTTGGGGAGGACGTTTTTTCACCCGAGCGTTCGCTTGACCAACCAAAAGCCACGCGCGTTTGTATCCGTTCGATAAACCAATCAAATCGCTCTATTTCCGTTCGTTTGTTCTTTTCTGTTTTGTTTACGCGTTTTCATTTCAAGGTCATAAGAAAATCGCTCTATTGTTGTCGTTATTCAGTTTCTAAATCGCATATTTAGCAATTATTGAACGGTCAGTGTAAAACGCAGACTGCGGACTATTGTTTTTTTTTTTTTTTTTACCGCGGCAGGATTACCGATTAGCTTTGTCGGTAGAGCACTTGACTGCAAAGCGGGAGGTCGCGGGTTCGATTCCCGGAGCCGCACCAATACTTAGGGTCTTAAAATAACTGAGAAATGGAGGTACTCCCTTTGCACTGCGAGCGTGTTGACTTTCGCGTGGCTCCGGGATGACAACGTTTAATGACGGTCCTGTTTCCAGTTGGAGAAAATAATGTCGCCAATTAGTCCTTTCGTGCTAAATAAATTGACACTCAATACACTGTTTTGTTTTCACCATGCAAATAAAAAAGTGACATATACTCTCATTGTTTTCTAACCCTAAAAGACAATAGTCCGTAGTCACTCTGCAGTCTGCATTAATGAGGCTGAGTATCATCAGAAGAATTAGGGACCTTAAGATCCGACGACGGCGACGGCAACAAGAACGTCACAAAAGCAATTTTGCATGTGCATCACGCTTTTTTGTACATTCCTTTGCCGTCACTGCACGACTACGACGTGAAAATGCCAAATTTCACCTTGTACAGAGGAAGTACACAAGCGACAACGAAATTTCCTCCCTCTTTCTGAACTTGGATGTGGTTCTTAGGAATTCAACTTTGGAAGGGTTCGCTTACATTTCACAGAGTTAGTGACTTGGAGTAATCGCTATGAAGATTGAAAGAACGCGAATTCACCTTTAAGGTCTATGAAATGGCAGGGAAACCTTTCATTTAGGTATATTAAGAGGAGGCTTGGATTAAAATATTTCAAACTTTGCACCCTCTGGCTATTTAACAATTAGTCACCTCAGGAGACGTGAATATCGGCGAATAGTCACCGAGACGAAGTCGAGGTGACTATTCGCCAATATTCACGTCGCCTGAGGCGACTAATTGTTTTAGTATAATTACATCGATGATTATTCGAGAAAATAAAATTATTGATCAATTTCCGACCCGAAACATCAAAAAATCTGGCTGCCATTTTGAAAACTGCTAGCCTTCAATGCTATAATCACCGCACCGTGATTATAGCGGGATAAAGCGAACTTCCGAGCCAATCACAGCGCTCTATTTTCGATAATCATCAATGTAATTATAGTAAATCATTATATGGATCAATTTAGGTTTCTGGGAAACTGCCCACCTACCCCTCCCTAAGCTAACATTAACACTTACTTCTCACTTAGGGCACAATGATGGCTTAGGGGAGGGATAGGTGGGCAGTTATATTTCATTAGACTACTGTTAGAGCGATTTTCGTATGACCTTGAAATGAAAGAGCGCGAAAAAAACAGAAACGACAAACGAACGGAAATAGAGCGATTTGATTGGTTTATCGAACGGACAGACAAACGCGCCTGGCTTTTCAATGGTTAAGCGAACGCTCAGGTGAAAAAACTTCATGCCCGAGAACTTTCTAGAAATCAACCTATACTTCGCTTTGACGTCATACTACAACACGATTGGCCAATCGAACAATGCCTTCTCCATATTAGGGTTTCTTTGGCGGTAAAACGAAGAGGCCATGTTTTGATCTTTTGATCCATTGGCTGATGAAACAAAGAACGAACACTTACCAAAACCTTTTTTCAAGGTCATACGAAAATCGCTCTACTTACTGTAGTTAGGTATATGACAGGAGCACAACTCTTTCATTGGACGCCTTACGAACGAAGTACCTTATTTCGCCAGACGTTTAGGTTTGGACGTCGGCGTGGAGCCTCCTCGTAAAAAATGTTGTTGATTTGCCTCCCCTTCCAACCGCCACCCAAAGAAGATTTCGTAACTGTCTTCTTCTAATTTCAACTTAAAACCTATTTTTTTTTCTATTATTATTTGTCAGAAATGTGGATATAAGAGGGTTCCATTCTTTTTACAGTCAGGTATCGAACATTGAAGGTACAGAAAAATACCAAGTCAAACTCCACAAACAAACCTATTTTGTGTATTATGTTCATTTGTTAAAACTAAAGGATCCGAACCGCCAGGGTGGTGCCAATCTACAGCCAGGAATTTCGCATTATCGGGTATACCAGGTTTTTGACTGATGAACTGCAAGGGATACCACCCGCCGGGGCCGACTCTCTCGGAGAATAAGACCTTCCTTTGGAACATATTTGCAGTGCTATTCTTGCAGTCAGTGCCTGGCATTAGTTTCTGAAACCAGATAGTAAATGGAATTTGTAGTTAAATTTTAATGTAGTCTACAAAATGCCTCCTTTCAAATTAAGATATCGGCAGCAATTAATAAAGTTGATTCATAACTATTATCATTATCTTTAACGTTATCATCATCATCACTCTCCATGAAGTTCCATTGAGTTAGTTTTCTCTGACGAATGCTCCACGTTCTTAGACGTGATGAATGACAAGAGAAAAAGAAAAATAATAACATTACTATACCTATTAGAGCAACCTATTAGTGCATCTTTTAAGGCTGATATAGGAATTTGTATAGCCCAAATTGCCTATACATAGCGAGATTTACTTTTGTACATTAAAAAAGACAAATAAAGTTTCCATCATTATTACTTAAATTCACTTACCTGGAAAACTACTTGGCTAGGTGAGATGACTTTTAAGGCATAGTTCTGTCCATTGTATTTTATTTGAAAACAAACCTCGAAAATATCCAAATTGCCCGACTTCACGAGGGTGAGTCCTTCAAGAAAAAAAAACATGAAGCTTAACTAGGAAGATTTGTTTATTGTCTTTTCCACAGGAATTTAAAAACCTGAAAATTCTTGTTGTGGTCGGTCATTTCTTTTTTTTGTTTAATTGTAAGCCAAATAGTAATGAGTAAAGAGACGGCCTCTTGAAATTGCATGTAACAAAGGTTAGTTTTGCCGAAACGGAATGTTAGGAAAATAAATTACCCATCGATAACTTTTCCGATCAGCCTTACCTTCCATTTAAAGTACATAATTTTTACATGAATCAGAAGCTACTTGCAGGAGTGAAATGAGACAGTCACCTAAAATTACATCAGTTTACCGAACAAATACTCTGAGTATTTTCTGTAGGAAGCTTTCATTTTCGCCACATCCCTGGAAATTAACGGAAATGAGTACGATACATTTCTTTCTGATCCTTATAGATTTCAATATGCATTCGTTATCTATGGTTTGTGTAGTTTTTGCATCTGGCCTGTTGCGATGGTAGACATGTACCTGTTAACTGAAGCAGAATTATGGACAACCGCAATATTTTTTAGCCTAGTTTATGGTAATGTGCATAATGTTTTTATTTGAGAAATTTTATAGAATATCAAGAACTTGATAAGATGACGAGGATATAACTCCAAGCCTGTCCTAAGTTCTACCATGTTACCCCCTCTTAACAAAGTGGTTATTTAATTTACCTACTCAATATAAACAAGACGGTTTCTTCCTAACTTCCAAAAGTAAATTAGAATTGATGATGAGAACCAAAAAGCCAATGTTGATATCAGCTATCTCTTTAAACATGATACAACAAAGTTGTTGTCTAATTTTAGCTCCTAACTTTTGTGGTGAACTAATCAAAACCTACTAACATCCACAAAAATGGATGCATCTACATCATACAGCCCAACTTGATCAAGCTGTTTAATAAACTTGCAGTTTCGTATTTTATCGCTGCTGGTTTAACTTACTCGACCGCGCTTCGTGTTCGGATCAGGATAAAACACTTCTTGTCCATTTACTTTTAACTGATAAACGGTAACCGATCTAGAATGCGCTGTCTCACTTACTAGTGTTAGGTCCAGTGTTTTGTCCGTTGCCAGACGCCATACACGTGGTCTGATTACAACTGTGAATTCTGACGAGCTTGCCTCTCGTCCGTTTTCCAGGTGACTCAAGAGGGCACTGATAGCCTTCCGTTAAGCTGAGTTTACTGCTAACGACCACAGCAAGGATCTAATATAGAAGAAAATAAATCCTCAAACTTATCAACGGATGTATATAGGAAATCTCTACCATGAAGAAATACTTCATAATAAATAGACTTAAGACATTGGGATCGTGATAACCTAAAAGTAATGGAAAATTTAACTTTGAAATTTCTATAAGATTGTTTTGGTTTCTTCATTTTCTCAGCTTTGTGTTAGAGAAAAATACAGGTGCAAGCGTCGGACCAGATCATCTCCGAACGCAAGTCAGCCGGTCCGGGTCGGGTCAAATCGAATTAACCAGTTCAAGTGGTTAAGAAGTAAAAATCCAGATGGTACAGATATATACTAATACTGCCTTTCTTATTCCACAGAACAAGGCAAATTCTCCAACCATTTTAAACGATATCGTCTAAAGTACTTTAAAAACTATCGATGGGAAACAATCAAATTCGTACCATTCTGTACCTATAAATGATAAAAAAAGAACTTTAAATATTAAAAGTAAGAACGCTATTGTACTCATAATTAAAAAAAGGTAGAGAGAGGTTGTCCAGTTAAAGAAAGATGTGTACACAAAATTGCACAAAAGTCTTGTCCTTTTCAGTATAGAGTGGAGTTTCTTGCTATCGTGACTCAATTGAATATGAAATACTAAACCATTTTTCCTAAACTCCCTCTAAATTAAAGTGTAACAATATGAAAAAGGTAAATTTAATGATAAATTTGATAGAGCAACAGCATATTAATAAGACATGATGAAAGAGGAAATAGCCTCTTTTTGATAGAGTTTGTAAAAACAACATTGTTCTGCGTCGAAGAAACAGTTTTTTTTGATAGAAATGGAATCTTATTGCGTTCGAGGTACGAGAACTCAATTCCTAATTTCTATTGGGTGTTCTGTGCATTATTCGATGTCCGATCCCATGCAATTAATAAGGGAGGTTTTTTTCGAGATTGCATTTGTCTCGACACACATTTGCCTCGCTATGAAGAGATTGCTTACGTTTTGCCTCACTTTGATTCGCTAACTCACATGGTGATTCATGTGTCCTCGACGTTCATCTTTGCTATTTGTTTTCGTAAAGCATACATATCGATCTGTGTTTGTCAGGGGTTTGTTGAATCTTCCAAAGCGTTCAACACCCTGATCAAAATTTTACTTTGGATTAAGCCTTCATATTTTCAGTATGGTTCGTTACTGTCTTTGGAAAATGTGTGCGACTCCTGGTGCATGCATCAATGAAATCGGGTTGTTAACCTCGGCGGCTGTTGTGCCACGAAGTAAATCTACCGAGTTGTGTAGCTGCTGCGGACGTTGTGCCTGCACACAAAGCAAATCTAGCCGAATTTAGTGTGTAGTAGGTCGGCGGCCGTTATGCCACAAAGTATCTCTACAGAGATGTGAAGCTCAGCGGCGCCTTTTCATCTTGACTTGTGATATTTACGGCACCGGACAAACAAACATTTTAGCTCTATGTTATTTATTCGGGAAAACTTATAAACCAGCCCACAGTAGCGCCCCTCAAGTTCCTGAAATCAACAAACTCGACCAATTACTGAAAAAATTGTTGGCGTGAGCACACACATTCCACTGAAGGCTTTGATGATTCACTTGAAACGTGTGAGATGGAGAAGTGTAGTGTAAGTGAACCAGTGTTCAAACACAATTCATTTAATTGTGCCCGCGACGTTCACCACAAAAAATGTGGTCTTGGATCTTTGACATCAGCACAAGTTAAGAAGGATTCTTGACAGTAACGGTTTCATTTTATAGTAAATTTCAGTAAATGTCTACATGTGGAATTCCCAATAATTAAAATTGATGATTACATCTAAAACGTTGTCAACTGTTGACTTTTAACAATAGCTGGGCCGGGTTGTTCAAAGCTGGGTTAAGAAAACTCAGGCTAGGTGCGAAATTTGAATTCAGATGTGAAACCTTAAAAAGTAAATTCAGTGTAATTCATTTTGTCAACAAGTTGATAATTGGATGCTCATAAAAATAATAGAGAAAATTATCCGAAGAAATGTTTTTGAACAAAAGAAATAGTAACCCAGGCTAAGCGCTGAAAAGACCTTCGAACAACTGCGCCCCGTAGAACATCACCAGTTTAAATAGAGGTTTCGCCGTACGCAACCCATACGTTCAAAATTAGACATAATAATATTTATCTATCGCAAGAATCATCCACCCTTCTCTCTCAACTGCTACATGTACGCCTGTCAAACATTATCGAACGCACGTCTCCTAAGCTCCGATTACTCCTAGTTTGTAAGAACTAAAATTTTCCTCCAATGTTATACAGCAGAAAATTTAATTTGGCTAAATATATAGAGAGAAAAACGCGGTTAGGGGTTTTTAAAAACGCGGTCAAACAGATAGCCCTTGAACTAATAAAGGAATTCAACGTCAGATGAGGGAGAAATGGGAAGGGAGGTAGAAACTTCATAAAACGTTAATTCTACGTTAATTCAAAACGTTAAAACGTTAATTCATAAAACGTTAATTCTACATTGTTGATACATTGTTAATCCCATTGATAAATTTTTTCCATCTATTAATTTTGCGGATTAATATACATTAACAAATTATCTTATATGTGCGTCCATGATTGTTCCAGGAAAAGAAACTGGTGATCGAGGAAGCGTTCAAATCATTGTCATCTTTAAAAAAAATCGAAAAAGCGAATTTGTTTCTTTTTTTTTTTTTTTTTTACAAAAAAGAGAAACGTTTTAAACTCTACACTTACCACTAAACAAAGACAAAGTTTTTCCATGGTTGGTCTCTTCAGAATGATGAATCTTGTTTACTGCTCTCTTGGCTCTCGATGACTTGGTTAGTAAGCGAGACGGTGCATGAAGCACTTTCCAAAGAAGCCTCCTTTTATAAGATGGACAATCCATCTTACGCTTGTTAACAAGTATGTAGCGTTAACCGACTTTTCCGCAACGAAGTCAAAGAAAACAACGGCTTTTTGGCAAGTCTATTTTTTAGCATTTAAGAGAAAGAAAATGCCTTCCGTTGGCGATGAAAATGATTCAAGCGCCGTGGTTTTTCAAGACGGAAGACGGCACGGACGCCGCTCGTGGGATTTATCATTCTCTTCGCTTTTATAAACAATAACTAATGCTAAGTAAAGATTAGAGGAAACTTTAGAGGAAATTTTCATTACCAAGTGAATAAAGAATCAAACTCTTACCGGCTTTCTACTATTTAACTCGAGATAAATTAACGTAAAGAAGTCATTTCACATCTAAAAGACATCTTTGTAACAAAGTGTGATTTCCTTAAAGAGTAAATAACAGTAAAAATAGTATTCTTAGGAGTAAAGTTGAGATTTTATATCTTAGGTCCCTCCTAGGAAACTGTTCCGTTCGGTGGGTGTATCTCTTAAGCATTAGGGTGTACATTATTTAAGAGCAACAAACATTTACCTTCCTAACTGAGCAGGAAATCAGTGGAATAAACAATTTAATTGGCAAAATAAAACAAGCCATTCTTTTTCTGCCAAAAATTAAGGTTCATACTGAGACTGATTATTAACAGTGAAACCGTTATGAAAGTGAAAATGATACGAGTTTCATATATTTCCATCCAAGTAAAACATTTGTAACATTCATGGTCTAAGGCTGTGTTCTGAAGAAAATTGTATTGAGGCCAAAACTATGAAAATTTGAAATTCAATTCAGAGTGCCTAAAGCCTATTCGAAACTAATGAATTTTGTGGAAATGCTGATTTTTGCTTTTTGCCGCAAGGGTAAACGTATAATTATCCGTCCCACCAAAGCTTAATCAGTGCTAAATGCTGTTTGGTTAAACACTGTTTAAAATAAATTGTTTTCCCTACTCCCAGTGCAGCTAGAACACAGCTCTGTTTTCTTAACATTCTCTATTAAACGCAGGATAACTTTAATATAAGGGCCAAGAGATGGGCAAAATACGTTCACTTAACGAGATTTCCCAATATCGAGGTTTTTTTTCCGTTTAAAGTCGAAACTCCCGTAAGCGACCATCCAAAATGCGAAGAGTTTGAGGTCGCTTACGACAGGTGGCTCTAGCAAGAGGTATGAGGCGAAGAACATCGTCCAACATAGGAAGATTATGATCGTTTTATCGAGCTTTAAACTGTATTTGTTTAGTCATCCGACAGACCAAGGGGTGAATTGAAGCGGTCACAGATTCTCCTCAGCAAAGCTCAACAATTAAGATATAAATGATATAATTATGTAGCCCCATTGCACCTAGGCGTGTTCAACGACACTGATTTCTAGCCCGAAAGGAATGAGAAGTTGATAAAAGATTTTTTAAACATGACTGACTACATCTCACAACAATGTTAACAATAGCGACGTCCAACAGTTCAGCATGAGCTCTTAGAGACAATGTTGACGGCTTAATCGACCTCAGGGATTGATGAATATTCCCTTATTCTTTAAAACTTTTCTTTTCGCGTTTCGTTTCGTTCAGGTTTTAAAATCAACAACTAACCAGTTGAACTGGGTCAAGGGAATCCCGCTTAGTGATGGTTGACTCTTAACATAATCTTAAGTACTTATAAACAAATCTGAAAGTTTTCTGACTGTTTTAATCACACTTACAATAAGGATCGGTTAACACAAAAGAAATAAGTATATCATCAAAGGGCCGTCTCGGCTGATTCAGCCGTTTTTGATACTGGCCGTTATCACTGTTTATACTTAAAATTTTGATGCTTCGTTCCCATTCGAAAACGTATTCCAGATATGGATTTTACTAGGACGAAACTCCTTTTCCTAATTGGACCGGATCACAGTAGAATTTACAAAACCAAACTCAAAATCCGTTTTTAGGCCTCAGTATTTTCTAGCCGGAAGTCCCCAAAACAAAGTTAAAAAAATGGAAAACAAAACAACCATTCCGTTTACGGTGAGAAGCCGTCAATTAAGAAGCGAAAGTGCAGACAAGAGAAATATTTGGACAGTTAAATAAACCTACAGATAAATGAGTTCGTTTTCAAAAACCTCCCATTTTGCGTCTAAGTATCGTTTACATCCCATTTCGTGGTCAGTATAGGCGAATTCTAAAGCACGAAAAGGCCCCACTTCAAGTAGCTCACGCCTAAATTAAACACAACCGATTTCTTTGTGTTTGTGTTTAAATTTCCCATTGGCCATGTCGGCAGAGAGTCATTATATCAGTTTTGCAGCTTTATACTATGTGTGTACCTCAGCAAACTAGCAAAGCAAGACAATGCATTCATTGCTCAGTGACCATCATTTATTGAAGCTATGCGTGGCATTCGGAGTTTTGTGCATGTGGAGGTCCCATAGAGAAGTCAACTTTCAAAATAAATAATCGACCATTACCGATCTATTACCGGTAAGCGATTTGTAAATAGGCGTTAAGCGATTTTTTCGTTGACGGCTATGGGCTTGAAAGGCTACCTCAAGAGGTTATTCTTGGCTTACCATGACGAACAGAATGGAAGTCGTGAAGTGTGTTTTACCACCATTCAAATCTTAAAGCGGATGCCCTTAATACCCTTAAAATGAGAGGGAGCTGGTCGGCCGACACCGGAAAAGAAAGTGTTTTTTTTAGCTCTGACTTAATGTTTCCTCTAATGTTATGAATTAAAAATTAAAGAAAGATACCAAGTGTATGTCTGTTTAGTTTCCTTTTTCTAAAACTACGATACGAAACTATTATGGGACCATGTGAAAGTGCGCCGGAAGAAAATTTAACACACGTTTGTAACGTACTAAGTGTCCCCATCGAAGTAACCAAATGCTAATACATAAGCATTCCGTCGACTATCCTGAAAACGCATAACGCCTTTCTTATTCCTAAAAAAAGTGACTTAGTGGTATTTAACCCCGCTAAGAAGCACTTTGCCTTTCTCAGTAGCCTGTGACATTTGCGGAAATCACCTTTTTTAAGACTTCCCAAGCATCCTCTGATAAGGTCTGTTTAGGTGCGGGTCCTCCAAGGTTTCTCTTGTTTTTAACAGCAATTTTGTGACTTGCCGCCGGTTTTAAAACCATTCCCGTCACGATTTGTCTAATGAGACATGATCTTCAATTTTCATATGAGTTTACACTAAATTTGCTGTAGATCAACAAACGTAAGTCAGAGGCACTCAACGACTCTTTTCTGTAAAAAATGTTGGAGAAGCAAATATTGCCTAAAATTTTCTATTACTTAAGGACAGCTAAAAATTAAGATGACCGTTCCATTCATGTACAATTTTCGAAGCGTTTCTGATAAATTCCCTAAGATTTTCTGAAGTTTAATTTTTCACATTTTACTCCCCAGGTTGGGCTACAAGAAAGGAAACTTAGAATTTTCGGATTCAAAAATGTCAGATAGATAGATAAGTCGTTTATTTAAAATCCCAACTAGAAGATATAAGCTGGATTACTTGTGTTATGTGCATGTTGAAAAAAGTAACCTTATAAAAATTCCTAACTGTAAGAAAAAAAAACGACAATTATATAAATTATGATAAAATTACATCAAATTTAGCATAAAAGTTCTATTTACAATTGTTGCTTATCTGCGTAGTGCATTATACGCCTGTTCCTAAAGTTATGTAAATTTATATCTCTCATTGTCGTTTTGCGCGGGCAGCAGGCCAGCTAGTTTATGCTGGCCATCGCTCTCTACATGAAAGAGTGTTTTTAAACCCGCATCTTCCAGGGCCTTGCTGTACGAGACCTCTGGGAATAGAATCCTTAAGACTCTTTCCGGTAATGTGACCGCTTCTCTGTTCGCTCTAACTATAGTCAGAAAATTTACGCCTCGGTGATCCAAAACAATACAGACTAAGCAGGTTCCGTGGTTTTACTTTAGTCTTAAGTTTGCAAACAAACAACCAATCAGAATGTGACACTTCTTTTCGCACGTGCGAGAACCAAGCGTGAAGCGAGGGGGAAACAAAAAACAAGAAACAAAAAATTTACATAGGCTAATTAGAACTAACTGTTGTTAACTGCGTGTTGTGACCGCAAGGTCGACCGAAAGCACTAACCACAGTTAGGTATGACGTCACGTAACTTGACACTAACTTAAGTTAAACTTTAGTTACGTCGTAGATGTGACCGCAGCCTCTATTTGGTCGGACAAATAGGCTGGCAGGCTGGAGTGGAAAGCCTGGCATGCATATAGGACGGAACGAATGCATGCGCAATAAAATTGAATTAAGGACTTACGGTCTATTCCAGCGTGCTTAAGTTGCTTAAGCAAATAAATCCGTCGAGACGCTTTCGCAGTAATATTATCGACATGATCGTTCAGAGCAGAACGTTTTGCACCCATTTCCGCTTCCGGTCGTGATTTGACTCCTAGGGAGTCAAGCCGTCTTTGTCTTTGGCACGATCCGATTCAGGTCAGGTTTACTGAACATGCTTGATTTTTAGGTCACCTTTAGATGTTCGACCTTCATGCATATATTTCCTCCCCTATATTGCATGTGTAAGCGCAATGACGATTTTTAGCGCAACACAGCGTTGCAATGTTGGAACTATTCCGCAGTTCCAACTGAATGTCGCAACAATGTTGCAACGCTGTATTTCGCTAAAAATGGTCATCACCTTAAGTCCCTAAAGGCAATAACGAAAATCCTTGAAAACAAAAACCAAAACGAAGACGCCAAAACAAGAATACGAAGCGTGATATTTTCTAATACAAAGAAGAAGCTTCGTTAGGAGAATAGCACAGCTGCAATATTTACCGCCACTTCTTATTATCTAAGCAGGAATTACCATGGAATTTGCTCACTGTTAGCCGAAGCGTCGATCTGTCTTTTCAAGCTCGCGTTTAAATAGTGCTTTTCAGAGATTTGTAACTACATTTTTTGCCCCGATTTAATAATTTTCAGTAAAAAAGTCCTATGTTGCCATCCTGGAGGAGTTTTTCATATTTCTTACATTTCGCGCCCTTTTAATTCCCAAAAAGAGAGTTTACTCGCAAACTAGAATACTTCTCCGCCATTAAACAGACTCCCTTTAGTTTGCACGCGCTGCTTTGGAGGTGCACTAACTTCGCCTGCGAGACCCAAGGGGAGAGAGACCAATCAGAGCGTGCTATTAAGTTTTTTTTGTTGTTGTTTATTAAAGGAAAAATGATTGAAGCTGGGTCTTT
This sequence comes from Porites divaricata, assembly GCA_038088405.1. NCBI lineage: Eukaryota > Metazoa > Cnidaria > Anthozoa > Scleractinia > Poritidae > Porites > Porites divaricata. The sequence goes on from JBBMOI010000023.1 coordinate 981,170, forward strand.
CAAGAGGGCGGCGGCTTTCTTTGTGATATAGGAAGAAAGTGTAACTATATTACTTATTCTTTAACCAATGACAAAATTTTACCGTCCTTTTCCGCCTTTGACATACTTGTAATTCTCGTCTATCGATCTCCATGTAATAAATAGTCTCAGGAACCGCTGTGGTTTACGGTGTATTTTTAAAGGTGCTTATCGCACACAGTGTCAACTAAAACGGGCAAAAGGAAAACCGAGTGCGTAAGTATGCTTCCTCTTCCAGAGTCGGCATCAGTTCCAAATTGAATTTCGATTTTCGTGCCCATTACCGGCATGAATATTTAGATTATTTTTTTCATTGATTACCGGTCGTTTCAATACAAAGTCGTTTCGATACAAGTTTGTCTAGTCGACTAGTGTAATTAGTTCCACGTACTTGGCTTAAAGAACGAAGAACATTCACCAAAAATGGTTTTCTTGTTCCCGCACAAACTAATACTCTAAGTGCAAATTCACTGCTTGATTTTATCGAAACGACTTTGTATTGAAACGACCTATTTTCGTTTTAAATACAATAAGTGAAGGTCATTGTCAACACTCTAAACAACATTCTGTTGAGGGTTAAATGAGAAAATTTTTCTTTAGGAAAATAGCATATAACGATGATGATGATGATGATGATGATAAAAATGATAATTATAATAATAAGTCATATTCACTTTAAAATTAGCAAGAGAGAGAGAGGGAGAGGCCTTCTTGTCCTATCTCCCTTAAAAACAGGCGACGTCGTAATAAACATATACATACTACCTTTGTCGGTACGCTTTAAGACCACCGCACTGGCGGTATCTGCAGTAAAGAAAGAAACAAAGACGTCGTAGAAACTGCTGGTGGCACAGACAGACGTGGGGAATGGAAAATTCGAGACTGTGTTATGCACGTCACTTTTCCTCACAGTCGGAACACCTGAAACACGGCTTCACCTCCATGAAGGAGGCAACATATCAATGAAAATATAACTCTTAATATGAAAAAGCAGGTGGCATTTAACCAGTGAAACTAGGCTTATGAATTATTTAAAAGATGAAACATGCGTCTCTTTGTATTTCGTTTTACTCTACCTTGATCAGATAACCCAGTGAGGCAGATTGTTCAAATTCCACATTTCCGGGTTGTTGTAAATTTTTTTTTGCCTTTCTATTTAACGACTGCTTTCAGCTATCCTTGCCAAGTACTTCAAACTCATCATTTTGCCCTGAAAGTCAAGCTAAAAAACTAAACAAAATCTTTAAGGGTGACATGAAAGTAACTAATCTTGGAAGAACGCCGGCGGTGATTGGCGGCACGATATACCGCTTTCTCAGTCCAGAAGTCATCGTGCTGAGAAACGCAGGAAGGAAAGACAAGAAAAAAATAAAGGAAATTGCCTCAGGCGCTTCACGTCCGAAGACAAAAAGCCGCCACGAAATGGGAAACAAGTTTAGGATATTAGACCATGCATAAAAGGCTTTGGCTAAGTTACCCTGTATAATTTCAATTGTTGTAAAAGTAACCTTTAATAGACGCCAGAACTTAAATTCCAAATGAGTTTACAAAGCTAACGTCAGAGACATGGCCTTTACTATCCCACGTTTTTTACGTCTCCAGTTCTTTCAGGTACCACCAATCCTGAGGAACCTAAAATATTTTGATCATCCTGATGCTTTGCGTAGCATACTTAGTAATTTTTGTCTGTTTTTGTACAGTTTTCAACAGATATTATATTTAGTTTTAGGCCACTTTTAAAGACTTCGTAAAGGGCGTGTCTAATTAAACAATGCATACGAAACTTCGTTGTCAAAAAAACTAAAATAGAAGAGATTGCAAACTGATGAGTCAACCGGTCTTATAAATTATCACACTTCGCTACGAATAAGAACACGATATTAATTATATAAAAAACTGAAGAAACTTAATAGCAGAGAGGACAACCCAACAAATCATTATGAAGAAACTTCCAGCTTTTCGGCAAGACTAAAGTCGGCATCACCTACAAAATGAAATTTAGTTGTTTTCAACTCCGCACGACCTTTCTCACGGGAGTCAACCTCCCGTATAACTTTATTTGGTCCAAAGTTTTAGATAATTTACCGGCCACTTTCTGTTTCAGTCAGTACGATTGCGGAGCGCCGCATTGTAGCTACGTTGACATAACCATGTATATACAGAGTTGTACTTTGACTTCCCGCGGAATTTCCGTTGAGCTGTGATAACATGCCAGACGGTATCAAAACAGTATCAATTTAGCAAAAGGTGTTCTGGAAAGCGCCTTAAATTTTTGACGACAAATTCAAAAACTCATTCATAATTCGTAAAGAAAAAACAAAAGAAATTAATGTTTAATGAGTTTCTTTATATCTAATAAAGACACGGCTACACTTTACGTCCAGTTTTTTAGACCAAAATGACCGTAAATCTAATCCGACATTAAAATACGACCTATCGTATCCAATATCAATGGACCCACCCAACGCATTTCATGGCTTCTCGCCAACGCCCTTAAACCGATGCTAAAAAATGTCCCAGCCCATTTAGAATACAGTCTCGAACTCATTGGACGTATCCAAGCCAGCGATCTCACCACAAACAAAGCGTTTCCTTATCCATGCAGCCTCGATGTGGTATCCCTATACACCACAATACCTACACAAGAAGCCATCACCAACGCTACATGCAGATAGAATCCAAAACCCAATACTCCACCTCTCCAAACACGACGTCTCAGACCTCCTCCAAGTCACGCTAAACAGCATGTACTTCTCCTTCAGAGATCAAGTTTTTGGCCAAAGAGAAGGCCTACGCATGGGTTCTAGCATTTCAGGCATACTAGCCATCCTGTTCATGGACAATCTAGAAACCATCGCCCTCTCCTCGCACCTAATGATAAGCCCTTGCAAGAGATATGTTGACGACATCTATCTGCAAACATCTAATGAAGAAACAGCAGACCACTTCCACCATATAATAAACAATGTGCACCCTAATTTAAAATTTGAAATTGAAAAACCAAAACAACACCGAGTGGCCTGTCATTGTCATTACTCGATTTCAAAGTCACCATATCCAAGGAGGGCAACTGCTCTTTTGAGTTCTACAAAAAGCCAGCCAAGAAACCACTATTCGTCCACCATCAATCAGCTATCCCACCAGATCCAAACTCAACTTCATTCGCAACGAGCGAAAACGCATCGAGGACAGATGCTCCTCAAATAAATCTGCAAAACAACACCTAAACACATTCGATGACATCCTCCGCCTTAACGGTTATCCAGAGAACAGCATAGAGCAGACAAAACGCCCACAAAACCGTCAACGAAACCCACAACCTGCCGACACACAATGGTCATACCTTAAGATCCCTTACATCTCTGAACGACTCAATCACAGGATCACTAACATTTTTAGAAAAGAAAACATCCCAATACGCATTGCCCACAAATCCTACACGCTCAGACAAGCCCTATCCCACACCTCCTATCTCTAACACCTGAGAAATGCAGTGTACTAGCTCACGTGTAACACCTACGATCAGCATCATATTGGCAGCACGACACGCTTCATCCACGACCGAGTAAGAGAACATATCAGTAATGAAAACTCCTCTGTTAAAAAAAATATCTATTCCTGCCAGAACAAAGACTACAAGGCATTGATGTCAAGATTATTATGAACGAAAACGACCCCGCTAATCTACGCCTCTTTGAAGCATTTTACATTAGAAAGTGCAAGCCTACACTCAATTCCCGAGAAGAATGTACTGAATTCACAGACCTTCTATTTTAGTATTTTATTTTAGAGACCATTCTTAAGCGCTTTTAGAGGTCCTTTGTCTAGAGACAATTTATTTCTATAGCCTCCATACATACGTCACATCTTTTACATATTTCACCCTACACTTTCTTTGCATATATACCTGATTGAAAAAACGTTGTCGCTTGAAAGGATAAACCATAAACTATGGGACCCAAGGGCTTTATGGGTATAAGTCATGAGGGGACACAAATCGCCTGAACTGTAAGTATCCTGGAGAGTCCCATACAATTTACTGTAACGACGTTACAGTAAATTGTATGGGACTCTCCAGGATACTTACAGTTAAGGCGATTTGTGTCCCCTCATGTGTAATGAATAGACCAATACAAGGACTAGGGAGTAAAACAAAAGAAGTCACCTCGAGGCTCAATAATGAATAATACATTTCTTTTGTTTTCTTACCTCAAGCCCTTGGAGCCAAGTATGAATTTTAATTTATCGAAAATAGTCTATTACATTTGCATAATATTTTGTTCTCTTGTGTGTGTTGCACGTGGTGAACTATGGAAACTATCCGAGCTTTTATGAAGGTGTCCAAATTGGCCAACAAGGGCCAATTTGAACGGTATACCATACGCGACTTGCCGAAGTTCGTATCAGTCAACGAATTTAAGAAATATTTGCTTGCAAATTATTCCGAAGAGTTAAGTCCCGCTTCTAATTGGTCTTCTTTAACTATCGGCTGCATGAGTGAAGGACGCCGAAAGTGCGACATAAAAACAGACAAACAACTAGAAGACGCCTACAAAAGTATTAAAAATGGGTGGATCACTCTATGGGTGGATCCACACAGTGTCGTGAAACGCAAACAGGACGAGAAAGAAAGAAGGAAAGGTCAAGCAAAAAGGAGGAAAACTTCAGGTATGATTTAATAACTAATTTGCGTGCTTGAAGTTTGACATTTCAGAAATGCACTAGTAACAAAATTGCTAACCTTGTGTTTATCGTAAACGTTTTTTTTTTCCAAAGTCTATAATGCAGGCGACCCTATCGACGGCGGAGACAGTATGGAGGATGACGATCAAGACTCCTACGAAAAAAGACTAGCACGTCTGCGAGAAAAGCATGGAGGAGGCATAGCGGACTTTAAACTAAAATGCTGGGCAAGAATGTTGGTAAGCTCAGAAAAAATAACATCAACGCTAAAATTTCATGACATTTAACTGCAGATAAAGACAGGAATTGTGATAATAAAGAAAAATGATTGCTCTCTAATATTTGATTTCGCGCTTGTAAACTTGCCGATTTTAAATGCACGTGCGTGCGTTTGCTTTTCAGTTAATTAACACTTTTGTTCATCATCGTACTCGGACGGAAAATAATATTTCATGACTTGATTGTTTCTTTATTAATACAGGTGAATAAAACTCACCATAGCGAGGACGAGATGCCACAAGTTTCTTTTTTCACAGGGAGGAACAAAGCGAGCTGCTCCGCAACTTCAACGGCAACAGTTTCAGGTGCCGAGGAAAAGGTATAATTCTCTAAGTTGCTACTCCGTTATTCGAGAAAAGAGCACATCTAATTAAAATTAAGGAAAACGATTTTCGTTGTCGCTCTGATTGCTGCGATTAATTGCCTTTTAAAATCGTACGTTGTGAGATCCATGAATTTGACAGGCCACACGTCAAGTTTTCTGAGCAAGACAGAACTGCAAGCATTACTAATGTAATTTTTTTTGTTCTACAGCTCCGCTTAAGAGGAATGATTTATAGTCAAGTGGCTCAGCTAAAGGATCTCTTTGACAAAGAAATGCTGACGAGAGATCAGTTTGAAAAAGAAAGGGAAAAACTCGTTAACGAGCTAGTAAAAGTGGAATAAAATGTTTGAATTAAAGGTATTCACAATGGCGGATGTAGTTTCCAATTTCTTCATCAGTTATTTGCATAAAAGCTTCAAAGACCATGGTCTCCAGTTCATCGCACTGCTCCCAAACTAGTTCGTTTTCTCTGATCCAGCTTTTCGCTTGTCCGATCACTCCTTCACAAGGCATAAGATGTGGGCTGTATGGAGGAAGGAAAATAAGTAATGCACCCGAAGCGTTGATTGCATCAATAACGCGTTGCGAATGATGTATGGCAGCGTTGTCTGAAAACCAAAACCACAAAAAAAATTAGTACTCTTAATACAGTCGAACCTCCGCTAACGGCCACCTCTCTACAACGGCTACTTAATTTTTTTGTTCCGGAGGACAAAAAATCCATACATTGAGTTTACAGTTGAAGCTCCCAACAGCGGCCACCTCCTTAAAACGGCCACGTTCTTCTGTCCCCAAGGTGACTGTTGTAAAGAGGTTCAACTGTACTTAGCTCGAGCTTAATACTTTGAACGTACTACATAATATCATACCCATTATAACAACCGAGCACGGGTTAACACCGTCAAATGGTAGAAGATTTGGAACAAGCCTCTCATTTACAAATTGCAGAAATACATCTCCATTTGTTGTTCCACGGTGAATTCCAATTTCTATCTATCCTTCGGTGCAGATGATAGGAATGGCTGTGATTCTTGGATTCCAGTTTGAGAGCTGCCTACGAACTTCGGCGCGACAGCCACGGAAGCTGTAACCAGATTGTCTCATGATACGTCGGTCCTTTCAAGATTTAAAAAAGGAACGATAAAATTAATTGATATCACCATACAGCAACTGCGATATGAGTCAAAAATGTACTTACAAATCCACTCTCATCAAGGAAAACCAAAATCTCTGCATTTAGAAGACAGGTGTCTGCACGAAAATTGACGTTGGCTATCTCACTTTGTTGTCGTGCAACTTTTCTTAGCTAAAAGAAAGAGAGAAAACCTGTTTCACATTGACCAAGTGTTGCACGTGAAATTGATCGGAGTAAAAACTTACCGTTTTCCTAGTCACACCATTCCTTTGAAAATACCGGCAAATAGTCGAAACATGGAAGTGTCTGCCTAACACTCGTAGCATTTCTCTCGCAATTCCTGCTAATCTTCTCTCCGGATGCTCTAGCATTGCCTCCATCATTGCCAGCTCCTCACGTGGATGCATTCCAACAAGGTCAACAGGTCTTCCGGATTTCTTTCCAGTTACTTCACCCCGGCGTACGTACTTTCTCAAATACCTTTCTACTGACCGTACCGACATTGCAAGTAAACCTGCCGTTTCTTCAGTATCATAACCAAGGAAGAAATGCAGCCATACGGCCCGTAAACGCAAGTCTTCAGAGTACGCTCTGGGCATGTTGATTAATCTTCAATGCAAATGGGGCTCATAAAACGCAAATAAGTGAATAGTTCAGAGGTTTCCCATAAAGCCCTTGGGTCTCATAGTTAATGGTTTATGCTTTCAATCGACAACGTTTTTTCAATCAGGTATATATAACGCGCGCGGAATATTTTCTCATCCCTGATGATGCCGTTAATCGGCGAAAGCTTGGATTTTAATTTTTACTTTTTAAACAGCAGTTCAAGGCCTCAATAGAACAGTTTTATATATCTAAATATTAGTGTAAGAATGATTTGATCTATATTAGAGATTTTAAAGTCATGTATTATTAAGTTTCACCCCTGCTCGTTTTTAAAACGGTACTTAAACGTTGCTAATGAGTGCGATCGTTGGGGCATATAAGGTATCATTGATTCATCCAGTCATAATTTGTCTTAACATTCACATCCGTCTACCTTATACGATTACGGTTCGATAGACTATCTTGTTCTAGCAAGTATCTCAGTGGCCCGAACTTTTAAAATAAAACACCAAGGTAGATTGCCACTGTATTTGACTTTTTTTTCTCAGTCGACGTTTACGAAAAACTGCTGTCAGTGTAAAGCTTAGGTAACTCCTTCTCAAACTCATTTCTAATAATCCATAAGGAAAATACAAACGAAATTAAATTTTAATGAGTATTTGGAAATCAGATGAAAAACTGCTCAGTTTTGCATCTTTAATTTCTCCTTCTAAAATTATTTTGTTTGAGAAGTAATACTAAGCACAGTGACACAGTGTTTCATCACCAGATGAAACACCTCGAAGTTCGTCAAAAATACTCCGCCGCGCGTCGTATTTTCAACTCTCTTCTCGGTGTTGAATCTGGTGACGAAACACTGTGTCTCATGCTTGACATAGTACTTCTCACTTCAAACACACACAATTTCTTTGAGAGCATAAAAAAGAAAATCCAATATTGACATTTACTTTTTCATTTCCTTTCTTCCCTCTTTTCTTCCCCTCTCTCTTAAGGGGTGTTTACATGACACCGGGGCGACTTTCGCGCCGCGACGAGTTCACTCCGGTTCCCTCTCATGGCTCTACATTTGTTTACATGATACCACCACAAAAAGTCATGCCGGCGCGAGTCGCCTCGGCGTGAGTTCACTCCGGTTGTCGCACCGGGGCGAGAATTTCACTCCAGTACGAAATCTGGCAACGGTATCATGTAAACACGAAACGACCACCCGTTTCGGTGTGAAATCGGTCTGCCGGTAGACTGGAACGGGTAGCGCATGCGTAATGTTCGCGATTTTGAATCATAAGTGCATTTTATCCAATCTCGACCCAGAGCTCTTCTGCGCATGTAGAGGAGAGAGATCAAGAGCTCTGGGGAACCCTGGAGCAAGGATTGTCTCTAATTGGTTTCAGCAAAAAACAACAAAAGTGTTTCTGATTGGTCTATTCAAGTTTGAGCGAGAGCGGTTGAACGTAAACGTGCGGCGTGTCTGGCGTGTGAGCGGGTTTTTCCCTAGACATGTTGAAGTAAACACGGCCGGCCGATTCTTGATATCAGCAATTCCAAAACAACATTTGAACGACTAATTAGGCAGAATTACTGGATTTTCCAATTTTCAAATAAAATAGCTTAGCTACATATCGAAAATTGAACCGTGAACCAGAAAAAGATTTGAATGCGAAAAAATAAAATAAGAATATAATAATGCGACTAGATATTTATAGTTCTCTTCTTTTCCCACGATATCACATTTCAAAGCAGCTTCGCTGAAGTGTTAATGTTCATGAACAAACATAAATAAAAGGACGCTAAATTCATATTTTGGAAAGTTTTATTGGAATTTCGATACGTTTATTTTAACAAGCCATTCGGGTTTCACTTACCGCCTCGTGAAGTAGTCCACAGAAATATTAATCAACTGCCAAGCATACGCAAACTTCAAGTCTCAAATCTGTGATTGGGAACGTTTAACGGTAATTTCTCAGCAGCTAACACGAGAGCCTTGGATACCTGAAAATTCTTCACGGCCGTTAACTGAATTTCTTCAGTTCTAATACCGAAGCAACAAAACACTTAGCGATGAAGCAGATATAAGCAAACCGTTTGGGTTGGATCAAAGAGCATGCGCTGTGAGGCCCAAATAGCCAGATTTTGGCTACTCCGGCGCAGAGTTTCCCAGAGCTTACGGGCGCATTCCCAAACCCGTAAGCACTGGGGTCGAAAATGCATTTTATCAACATGAAGTGTACCTTCAAATAACGAGATGTGAAATAACCCAGTCATCATGTAAACGCGATACGAAATCAAAAAGTCATATCGGTATGAAACTCGCGCCGGTGCGAGTTTTCTCATGTAAACACCCCCTTAGCTTTTACTTTCAAGGGTCATAATTCTTTAAAGAAAGGTGTTTCACCAAAACGCCGAATAAAATTACAAACAAATAGTCCCAACGGAATACCGTCGACATCACTTGACATGTTTATCAGATGAACCCTAAACGAATTCTTCGTCCTAATCTGCAAAGTGCGCAGCAACTTCATCCTTCAGCGGTAGCGGTCTCTCACGAGTAGTTTTAAGCGCGATTGTCTATCGTATCGGTTTGTACATCGCCTGAGGTTGTCGCAATGCCAGGCGCGGTTAAAAAACGCGAGAAATAAGACAATTATTAGGATTTTTTTGCTGACAGATTTAAATCCATAATTTAAAACGGCCGTTCTAATTTAATCATATTGAAGGACAGTTTCCTCGCTTTTAATCGCAGAAAATGAAAACATTCTCCGAAATATTTCCTGCTTAATCATAACTATAACAAAATTGTCAAATCTGATTGGCTATCAACTGCCCTGATTTCAGCCTTAATTGGACAGTTTAATAAGGCCTACTCTGGGACCTTAACTCGCCGCGAGATTGTGCGAGCTAATGCGAGTTTAGGCGAGTTAAGGCGAAATAAGGAAAAATTGAGCTTACCTATCAGTTGCGAGTTTGTGCGAGTTAAGGCGAGTTAAGGCGAGTTAAGGGAAAATGATCAACCTAATGTTGAGGTGATAAGGGTTAAAACATACATGTTTTAGTAACATACATATAAAGATGCCTTGCAATCTTTGTATGTCATATGTATATATATACCTTATAGTCTCCATGTTGCCCAATTACAAAAAAAATTAAACGAAAAATTTCAGATGAACTCCAAAGTTGACTGAAGCAAAATCTTATTTAAATTTAGTAATATTGAGTTTTTTTCCTAATTGGACAAGTTGAGTATAGAGTTCTGGCCCTGGTTGCTCAAACATTGGATAGTGCCATTCAATGGATAAATCAGTATACAGCAGATAAGTATTGGGAAAACTAATTGCACTATCAACTCGATAGAGATTGATCCAGTGGATGGCACTATCCATGCAGCCTTTGAATAACCTAGGCCTGTTCTTTATTAATAATTTTATTATATAGCATGGGTTTCTGATAGCATTCAGACACCAAACTATACGATTTGGTGGCTGTATGATACTACTACTAATAAAAATAGTCATCATCATATATTATTTATTATTATAGGTGCATAAATATTTGGCAGAATAATAAATTAGTAAAAAAAGAAACTAATGTAAACAAAACAATCATGAATAGATACGAAAATGAAATTTTAGTATAAAACACAGCTAGGATATTTAATTTTACTTATGTTTTTAATTCACCAACACTATGGTTTAAATATTAGACAGGTGTGCATAATAGGTATCACATTACATGGCACGACTTGTTATCACTAACTCCAGAATTTAAAAAAATGTTTTTACAGTCTGTGTCAATGTTCTTCAAAGAACTAGTATAGAAAAACGGGGAAGCTGACGAACTACATCTCAGATGAGGAAATTTTTATGACACAATCAATTTTACTAAACTGAAATGAAATTTCTTTCTCCTTGAAAGTTATAAGAGTGGCTTTCCGTAAATATCGACCCACTGTCGGCACAAGTTGAAAATTTGATTTCGCTCATATTTGGCTCATCGATAACCCTTAATGAGTAATGAAACATGCTGTAGTTAGTTTTCCCAAATAACGTGTTCTTTTGTTAAAATTCGAGAAAACGCATTTTGCCCGTTCAGAGCTCAAAATCCACTTCCGGTAAAGCGAAATTTTACACAAATTCCATTGACTCGTACGTCAAACCACAACGATTTGGCAGCCTTTGAGGAACACGAATAGTTTTTATGACCCTTTCTTTATTATAAGGCGATAAATTTGTGAAAGCTGTAATAATTTTGTGCCCAAAAAGGTATTGTTAAAAATAGGCCCTATTGACTATTTCTGCCTTTCAAAATTATAGGGGTAAAATAAAGCAAATTTTTACAATGCGCTATAACTTAAAATTCCGCAAATTGACTTTCTACTGCTTAACTAGGCCCCAATCTATCAGAAAGTCGAAACAAATCTCTGGGCAAATGATTTTAAGTAGCCCGCAAGACGTTGAGTTCAACCCTAATTTTGCAAAAAAAAAACGCGACATTGCCGTGGTTAAAAATAGCGTTACACGGCCCGTCACGCCAGTGTTACCGATAGATATGCTTTAAACAATTTACTTAAAGGCAGATTAAAAGCCAGTTCGAAATTAAATCTTTCAGCAACCCTATTATTCTCATTGATTGCAGCATTTTCTTCAGATACAACATTTAGGGTCCCTGGGATAGCGTCACACACTTCCATGTTCAGTTTCAGACTGGCGATTTCCCTCAAAAAATGGTATATAAACAGAACAAAATCTAAAAACTAAAACTGATTACTGAATGAATTTTTGCATTGAGAGATATTTGCGAATTAAATCATCGCCAATCAATGCCATTTGGTTTATAAAAACTAATTTCCTTGAAGCAATTTTAAAGAATAAAAATATTTTAGTCTAATTATCGGTGCAATAGTTCTTTTCGAAGTTTTTACCTTTAAGGGCTCTCAAAACTGAAAAACATGGATGCACCAAGAGGAGCATATAATATACTTGTATGACAACGTGTATGAATCATGAAGCTACTGCATGACTATGACCCATTAAAACAAACCAAGAGGACTCTTTGGTGCTTTGCCAGGCTTACCATAAACTCAGTTTCGAGTTGCTTTCGACGTTTCAGTGGAAAATTCCTGAAACAAACGAACGTCTGAAAAGGCAATGGCCTATTTTCCTGGTTGGAAACGTCCAGGCGGAAGTTCGGATTTCATGTCTTCAAACCTTTTTTGAATATTAGTTTCATTATGAGGCTTTCGCGGCCGTTTTTCATTAAACGAAACTGACTTAGGAAAATGGTAAACGCGATTACCGAACGGAATCAAAATTAATCAGTCCTGAATTCTCCTCACCATTTGCCCAAACCGTGATGTGACCGGTTTACCACTGTAACTAGTAAAAAAGCCTTGATGCCAAGAGCCTGCGATAAAGCTTCCTCTCATCGCTATCTGCCGCCAGGGACATTTCGTCAAAGAGCAGTGACAGGCAGGTGTATCGCAAACTATGCGTCATATATTGTAAGTACTTTGAGGGGCCTGGTTAAGTGCATGATAGATCGTAGCAAGGGCAGATCGTTGCAATATCTCTAATTACTTATTAAGAGACACCAACAGAAAACTCGCTATTCCTCTAGCCCAGACAAATGTTAAGAAAAATAGTTTTTTTGGAGCAGTTCTTAGGAATAGCCTTCCTATATATTGACCAGCAGCAGGCGAAGTCTCTTGGGGTTTTGAGGGCCGGCTGCAAACAATTCTTCTGGAGATCTACACGGTACTTACGTAAAGCGGACTAAGGCTTTCAGTCTTCTAGTATTCGGTCTGTGACAAAGACAAAGGTAAGGTTTTAGAGGCCTGCTTAGGCGTCTAAGTTTCATGGACTAAGGTTACGGAGGATGAGGAAAGTCTTCAAGTCTGTCTTTTTCTTTTTAGGTGTTTCCATTCGTTCGTTACAAGGTTCTTCTTAGGTTTAGTATTATACTCTATTTTGTTTCCCTGTTTTTATTTTTTATTTTATTTTTTTTTTTTAGGAAAAGGCGATTTTCTCTTTCCAAACGCTGTTGAAAGGAACATTCAGTCTTTTAACCTGTCATCTGCAGTTCAGTATTACAGCTAGAGTTTCCATGACACTAAAACGTCAATCCGTGCAAAGTCTTTCAGGCAACAAAGCAGCCCGCACTTTTTCGGTAAGCCAAGAAAGTGGAATAGTCGAGGTAATGGTCCGGAGCAAAACAAAATGGCCGTTCCCTCTTGTCTGGAGCAGAGGGGGCACGGCGGAGGAGGGGAGAGGTGAGTGAGACTGGGGAGAGAATCGAAAAATAAGTCTAAAAAATACAATAGAAAATGACAAAGACAAAATAAAAGAAAGAAAACAAGAAAAAAAAAGTGTCGCAGTCTACAAGCAGTTGAAAAGTTATTACTACCAAATCCGTTCCTGCTGATCAATAACAAAGCGCCAAAAGTGCTCGACGCTCAAGTTGAATACCGTATTTATTAGAATAAGCGCCCAACCTCGAATTAGCGCCCACCTCGAATAAGCGCCTATCATAAAGCCATCAAAGTTAAAGCGCCCACCCCCACCCCACTCCCTTCCACACAAACTCAAATAAGAGATAATAAGTAATAAAGAGACCCTCCCGAAGACGGAGTTTTCTTCAGAGCATTTTACAGAAACCTTGCTTTATTACATCTCCGCTTTTTGTTATTACCATTTATTGTTTTGTTACAAAACTAACATACTACACTTGCTCAGAATGGCGAAAATTTAATAAGCGCCCAGCCTCGAATAAGCACCCACCTCGAATAAGCGCCCACTCTCAAGGTCCAAAAATTTAATAAGCGCCCAGGGCGGTTAATCGAATAAATACGGTACATGATACCATAAAAATTTGTAAATGAAGGACGTAGTTAACCTGTAACAGGCCTTTAGGTAGTTTGGAAAACGCAAAGAAAAGTGGGCATAAAAAAATAGCGAAGGGGCGGGGTTAGGGAGAGAGGGCGAAAGGTCCTCCTACTCTCTCCCTCTTACTCTCTTCCATGTTTGTTTTCCTCCGTTCCCCATTTCGCGCCACTATCCACTGTCCACTACGCCTGTAATAGGCTAGTTCATAGTGGGCCAGAGAGTTTTTTTCCCATGGCGATGCAAGGGATCTATAGATGTCCATTGAGGAGCATTTGCCATTTCTAAAAGCTCATGATCACGCTGCAACTATTCTTGCTTTAGCATAAGTAAAACGACACTTTTTTTTCTATTTTCCGTTTTGCTGTAAAGGAAAGTTTTTGGTGATTTGTTTTTGATGATGGTGTTTCATCGTCGATCGAAACGAGTTAAAATGTTTTCTGAAACGTTCGTTACAATGTAACTTTGTAAGCGTGATAGTAATACCTCGAAACGTACATTTATACTAATACATGATTACTTGAAAGAGAAAACTCGCAAGAAAAAAAAAGAGTTCCAATTAGTTAATATTGGTTATCCCCGTCTTAAATTTAACGTATTTAAGCCTTTTGGCGCATGCTTAAATTAATAAAACACACCATAGTACTTGTTTAAAGTTTGTTTTTGTCATTAAAGATGTGAATATTGTTCATCGTGGTGTCAGATAGGAATGAACGTTTATTCGTTTGTCTCACGATAGAATCGCTTTGAGATATTGATCGCGACGTTTCGACTGCAATACTGCTAGTCTTCAACAGGCGATGAGGTCGATTGCTTACGTGTAGCTATTTATGCACGTTGGTTCACTGTGATTGGTGTATTTCGATCCTCATTATTCCGACTAGCAGATGATGTTCCCTCAGGGGTCCGCTTTGTAGTTGAACGGCTGTTGTGTTTTCTGATCGTAGGCATCCATGCTTCGGGAATTTCGATTCCGTTGTCTCTATTGATGTTATTAGAATGAAGTCTTATTTGGATAGCCTCTTTGACCCTACGTGTGTATCGGTGAGGGTCACGATCGATAAACTTGACTTGATTCCATAAAGGAAGATGCCCCGTTTCGTTTGCGTGCTCCGAAACTGCGGAGGTTTGTGTATGAGCAAGCCGTATATCTCTGTCATGTTCTTTTATCCTGTCTTGCATTGCTCTCCCTGTTTCGCCTATATATACTTTGCCGCATTCACATGGAATTCTGTATACAACACCTTCTTGTTTACCTGGTTCTAGGGCGTCTTTCGGTCGTACTAAGTAAGACCGAAGAGTTGTGTCAGATTTAAAGACGGTGCGAACGCCTTGTTGTTGTAGGCAGCGGCGAAGAACCTCTGATACACCTTTAATATAGGGTAAAACCGCGGTAGATTTAAATTCCTGCGTGGGTTCGTTGTTGGCTGTTGGTGTTGTGGTTTTAACAAGTTTTCGTATGAACGAAGAGGGATAACCGTTGGAAACAAGTACCGATGATAAATGTTTCTTTTCTTCAGCGATAACTGATGGTTTTGTTATGAGGTGTTTGGCTCGGTCATATAGACACTTAACAATACCACGCTTCACTGACTGAGGATGGTGTGAGTCATAGGCTAAGTATTGATCAGTGTGTGTGGGCTTTCTGTATACACTGGTAGTAAGAAGGCCGTTTGAGTCCCTTATAACTGACGTATCGAGAAAGGGAATGCTGTCATCTTTCTCGGTTTCCATGGTAAAACGAATAGTGGGCTGTTGGTTATTAAGATGTTGTAAAAAGCCGTCGACTTGGTCTCGATCTAATATAGTAAAAGTGTCATCTACATATCGCTTCCAGATCTTAGGTTTGTAGATCGCACTTGCTATCGCATGCTCCTCAAAATCTTCCATGAAGATGTTGGCTATAACCGCGGAGACAGGGCTCCCCATAGCGGCTCCGTCCTTTTGTTCGTAAATTGATCCATTGTACTGGAAATACGTGGATCGTAAAACAAAGTTTAAAAGGTCGGCAATTTGTGCAGGTGTTAGGTTTGTGCGGTCGGCAAGACCGGGATCGTTTTCTAGTTTGTGAAGTGTGGCCTTTACGGCATCTTCGATTGGCACGTTCGTAAATAAAGATTCTACGTCAAATGACACCATGATTTCCTTTTCTTGTATTCTTTCATGGTTGATGGTATTCACGAAATGAGTAGAGTTGGAAACTGCGTACTCCGATTTGCCTGTCAGTGGGGACAGGATGTCAGCTAAATGAGCCGACAAATCATAAGCAAAGGTGTTTATGCACGATACAATAGGTCTCAATGGTACATTTGGTTTGTGTATCTTAGGCTGACCGTAGATCCTAGGTGGCTGTTTGTGCTGAGGCCTGATCTTGTTGTAGACTGTTTCTGATAGATGCCCGCTTCGTTTCAAACTAAGAAGCTTCTCAGTGAGTTTACGGCTGAGTCGATCCGTGGGGTCTTTATTAAGGAGTTGATATGGACCCGTTTCGATTAGTGTTTTCATTTTTTCATGGTAGGTGTTAGTGTCTAGAACTACACTTGCGCGACCTTTGTCGGCTGGTAGTATCATAATAGAGTCGTCTTTTTTTATGTTGTTAAGGGCTTCATGCATTTCCTTCGTGATGTTGGGCTTTGGTGGCTCAGCCTTTTGAAGGACGCTATTAACGGTTCTCCTTATTGTGTCAGCTTGTTCTGAGTCAAGCGTTCTTATGGCTGTTTCAACTTTAGCGACAATTTCAGTGGCTGGAATGGTGGTTGGTGTTACTGCAAAATTTAACCCTTTCCTTTATTTTAACCCTATAATTTTGGGCTCCGGTCGTCGACGTCTTGCCGACGTCGCTCAAAAAAGCCGACTTTTAAGCAGTTCTACACTACATATTGTATCCAAACAAAACGACTCTTCTAAATAAGATAAGTGTCTTGAAAGATGTAATATAGGTTGTATGCTGGAATTTGGCATGTGATCAGCGTTGAATAGAATGTTGAAAGTGAGTCTGTCGTTAACACCGCTGGCGTGACGGGCCGTGTCACACTATTTTTAACCACTGGAATGTCGCGATTTTTCGCAAAATTAGGGTTGAACTCGGCGTCTTGCGGGTTACTTAAAATCGTTTGCCCAGAGATTTGTTTCGATTTTCTGATATATTGGGGCCTAGTTAAGCCGTAGAAAGTCAATTTGCGAAATTCTAAGATATAGCGCATTGTAAAAATTTACATTATTTTAACCCTATAATTTTGAACGGTAGAAATTGTCAATAGGGCCTATTTTTAACAATACCTTTTTGGCCACAAACTCATCACAGCTTTCACAAATTTATCGTCTTATAAGAAAGAAAGGGTCATAAAAACTATTCGTGTTCTACAAAGGCTACCAAATCGTTGTGGTTTGACGTACGAGTCAATGGAATTTGTTAAAATTTCGCTTTACCGGAAGCGGATTTTGAGCTCCGAACGGGCAAAATGAGTTTTCTCGAATTTTAACAAAAGAACACGTTATTTGGGAAAACTAACCACAGGATGTTTCATCACTCATTAAGGGTTATCGATGAGCCAAAAATGAGCGAAATTCGAATTTTGAACTTGTGCCACAAAAAGTCGATTTTGGTCGATATTTACAGACAGTCGCTCATAAGACTTATCTCTAAGTCCTCCATTCGACCCATTCTCTCCACTTCACTGATGGTTTCCCTTGGAATCCAGCATTGGTTTCACTGCCAGAAACGAAAACACCAATTGCCTTTTCACTCTTTTCGTTTCCTGTTCAGGCTTGCTTGCATTTTACAAAGTGTTCACAGTTGTGCAGAGAGCTATACCTCATTTAAGTTGATGAACAAGAATACTCTACATTATCGGCTTTGTCTAGCAAACTCTTAAGAGTTGTCAGTGATGAATCTGCCCTGCTTCCCATTCTTACAAAAATGGCCACCGGCTGAGCCGTGTTGTAAAGTGTTTTGATGTCATGTACGCCACGTTGAAGCTTCCCACCACCTAAACAATGACCTAAAACTTGCTAGTGGACTGGGATCAATATTGACACGAGTTACCAGTATCTTCTGGGTAATTTACAAAATGGCGAACGAAGTTGGCTAGCAATGTAAAAACGTTTATTCAGTTAAGGGCTAAATGTAACAAGTCTTTATGAATCATGGCTTCTGGTTCCCAGCTTCACTACAATGTAAGCCAAACAGGATGTCACGTTGAACCAATGTACAGATCGTCTAGTACCAGGTATTTTTACTGCAATCAGTATGTGGAGTATTTCAAGGATTCTGGCTACATCCCAGACTTATATTTTTAGCTATAATCCTGAATAAGCTTCATCATATTATAAGATGATAATTATGCTGCTGCTTTTCATTATATAAAAACAGCTTGCATGCATTGCATTGCATTTTGAAATTTTCCACAACAATCAAACTTTATTGTAAATCGTTAGCTAGCTTAAAAGAAAAAAAAATTAACATTCTGTTATTATGTTTTTGTATTTCTTAGAAGTATAAGTAAATTTATTATTTCATGAAAACTTTTCCGTGCATTCACTGTTTCTACTTTTACTTAATGTCACTTACTTTGTGGCCCAAGCTGGCCCAAAATACTAGCAATCAATGTGGGTTTCTCTAGACCCTGTGACCCCATGCCTCTGGAATTTCTGCAATGCTTAGCATTGTAGCCTTTTTGTTAGGTAACTAGTTGTTGCATGTTCAGGTTGTTCCTGGTAGTTCCATTGACTGTCCATTAAGTACTAACAAAAACTTCATCAAATGTTAGTGGTGAAATACCCTCACCACAGAGGCTATTGGAAATTCTAGAAGGATGGGACGTACAAATCACTATTGTTTAAAATTTTTGAAATCCCCATTTTTTGGTGTCGTCCTTTTGTGGATTAATTGTGAAATTACCCTGAGAGTAGCTAGGATGAGGTATTAAAATTGGTGTCCACTTTACAGTGGCGAGGGTGGGCGAGTTTGTGCGAGATAATGCGAGTTTAGGCGAGATAAGGAAATTTGAACATAATCTCAAGCTGCGAGTTAGAGCGAGTTAAGGCGAGTTAAGGCGAGTTAAGGTCCCAGGGTAGGCCTTTAATAGGACAGTACGCGTCATGCCTAAGTAATTGGACAGTACTCGCCATCACGCGCGCGCTTAAATGGCCTTTTTTTTTCACTGCTAGCAAAACAAAATTTCGAATTTCTTGTGTTTTGATCAGGGGGGGGGGGGGCCCACGACTTTGCGAAATTTCGTAGACCTATGATCCACCGTTGTATGACATCACATCCGGTTGCAGAGTTTCTGCTCTGTTTTTGCGCGAAGCACCAAGATGAACTCCGATGCTATTTGGTTTCTTCGTTATTTTAACCCACAGGCTAATGGAATTAAGTATCTTGAATCCCGAGTGAGTTGAAAAGGGATATAGCCGGCCTTCCAGAAAATGTCATGACCAAACAAAGAAGATTTAGTATTATTTTAACGATAAATATCATGCAGCTGCGGGGAATGTCATGGCGAGTCTTGCGATGTTTCAAAACGAGTGTCGTTAACGTTTTGCGGCTTTTGCGGCCTCTGATGTAGAGAAGTCATCAAGCAAAATATAATCTCCTGAGCGGAATAGAATGGGGAAAACGCCGATGGCCACAGTTTAAAGTGTTCACCGCTGGAAGGTTATTATCTCGGTTCGTAAAGTTTCAGAAACCTCCCCTCAAACTGTGTGGTTTTGAGGAATATTATGGCGAGTCTTTCGCTGTTTGTCATCGACCGTCACTCAAAAGTTTGGCTTTTGTGGCTTCTGATTCATCGAAGTCATCAATCAAAATTGCCTATCCTGAGAGGAATGGAATGGGAAAAACGCAGATGGTCACAGTTTAAAGTGTCAAC
Organism: Porites divaricata; assembly: GCA_038088405.1. NCBI lineage: Eukaryota > Metazoa > Cnidaria > Anthozoa > Scleractinia > Poritidae > Porites > Porites divaricata. The sequence goes on from JBBMOI010000023.1 coordinate 1,000,958, forward strand.
TGCTTGAAGGCTTTATCATTCGACGTAAAGTTGCTGAAAGCTCTACCCAATTGTCCTATCATGGCGAGTTTTTCGCTGTTTCAAAACGAGTGTCCGCTCAAGGTGTTGGTCGTTGTACCTTCTGATTTACCGAAATTGTCAAACAAAATAGCCTGTCCTGAGTGGAATAGAATGGAGAAAAAGTTGATGGTCACAGTTTAAAGTGTTGAGTGCTGGAAGGCTTTATCACTCGACGTAAAGTTGCTCAAAGCTCTACTCGACTGTACAGTTTGAGCAGTGTAATCGTGAGTCTTTCTCTGTGTCAAATCGAGCGTCACTCAAGATTTTGGCTTTTGCAGCTTCTGATTCACCGAAGTCATCAATCAAAATAGCGAAATACCGTGGAGAAAAAGCCTATGGTCACAGTTTAAGTGTTAACAGGTGGAAGGCTTTGCCAGTCGACGTAAAGTTGCTGAAAGCTCTACTCAACTGATTTCGAAACGGTCACATGTTACGTGCTTCTGGAAGGTTAGTGTTGGCTTTTTAGCATTTAATTTGCCTTTGAAGATTTATGTTTAGAACAAGTCTTAAGCCCAAAAGTAGTCCAAATTGTTATTATCTGAGAGAAATCAAGAAAGTTTGTGCCCTTCATTTTTTTCTAAGCTTGCAAGTGTAACAAACCTGAAGGGGGAGGGGTATGTACCTGTAGCTAGTGAGGCAAAAGGGAGTACCAACAGAGAGTTCAAACTTTTTAGGAGAAACAGTCACCCAGTGATCGCTTTGAGTGAGCTAGTGATCATTTATTTCTTTTGGTCATACATGGACATTATTTTCTGTCATCTTCTTTTTCATTTTGGCATTAATATGTAGTTCCTTGTGGTTGTTTCCTCCAATGAAGAGCTAGTCATCTGTAACTATATATTAATTTGGTTATGTTTTAAATTAGTAAATTAACAAAGAATGACATTAAAGTGAAAAAACAAAACAGCTGTTGTAGTGTTCAAGGGCCACAAAGGCAAGCCACAAAGGTCAACAGATGCTTTAATAGCAGAACACACGACAATACACACAGTACTCGCTTTCCCGCTCACTACACACTCTTCGTGTCCCGGATGTACTCATGAGTAACCGCTGGCCTACAGGTAATAGACTACATCCCTCTTTTCCTTCGCTTAAATACTTAATATCACATAACAGAAAAGTTCCTTTAAACGTGCATTTTGATTTCAGTTCTTGTTTCAACACCCGAAACAAAGTCACTAGCCATAAACATGGTGCTTGTGGTTAAATCCATATATAAATGTTCAAATGTTACTTTTAAAACACAACAATGAATATCACAGTATAAAGTTCCCTAAGTTCAGTTCAGAACATAATCGTTCAGTGCCTTCGGACGGCTAGTAATTCTGCCGGATCTTCTAGCTGGCTGCTCATCTATAGGTACAGCAGCAGGTGGTTCTGGTGGAGACTCTGTCGTTGGTACTGGATTCTCTTTCATGGCTGGTTTCTCGGTCGTCTTTGGTTCGGTCGGCGGTTCATCATGCTGTAATGAAGCTCCCTGTTCTTTCTGATCAGGCATGTTAAATGGCTTAATATGCTGAAGGTTTCGCTTGTACTGAACTCCCTGTGGTGATCTCAGTATCACCTGGTTTCCATAACGAGACATCACCTCGTATGGTTCCTTCTCATAGCAAGACGACAGCTTGTTTTCTTTCGTCTTCTCTACCAAAACAGTGTCTCCTTCTCTCACATTTCGGTCTCTGGCATGAAACCTCTTGTCGGCATAGTCCTTACCGGTCTGCTTTCTCTGTGTATCCCGATCACGGACTCCTTGGTCGCTGACTTCTATTTCCTCCTCTTCCAAATCGACCAGCTCAGGCATCTTAGTTTTAAGCTTTCTTCTAAACAACAACTCAGCAGGACTCTTTCCTGTAGTCGAATGTGGCGTTGACCTGTACGCCAACAGGAACCTGTTTAGCTCCTCCCTCCAATTTTTTCCTTCTGCATGAGCTGCTCTAACAGATTTCAGAAGCGACCTATTCTGCCTTTCCACTTCGCCATTTGCCCGTGGCCACAGAGGTGTCGTGTAATGGTGCTCAATCCCCATTTCGTTCAAATACTCTTCTACTTCCTTGGACACCAGGTTTGGACCATTGTCGGTGCGCAGGCCTCTGGGCAATCCATGTCTTGCGAATTGGGCATTTAGGCAATGGATGATAGTTTTACTGGTAGTTGATCGGATGACATCGACTTCCATCCATCGGCTTTAATAGTCAACAAGGACTAACAGGTGTTCATCAGAAGGTAATGGGCCCATTAGATCCACAGCTACTTCTTCCCATGGTTGGCTGGGTAGCAATGTTGGTTTCACTGGTGGGGGCGGAACATTCTTAGTAACCAGCTGGCATCCGTAACACTCTGCACATCGTCGTTCTGCATCACGATCCATTCCAGGCCACCAGACTTTCGTTCTAAGTCTCTCCTTTGTCTTCACGACACCTTGGTGCCCTTCATGAGCTAAACTGACAACTCTCTTGCGAAGAGATTGGGGTACAACAATTCTCGTTCCCCGTAGAATTACATGACCGATAAAGGTCAACTCATTACGCACTGCCAAGTATGACTTAGGAGCATTGTCCCACTTTTCTTCAATGAGGCAATTTCTGACTGCTTGCAACTCTGGATCTTGTGCTGAAATCCGTTCAATTTCTTTGATTCGCAACGCTGCGGGGACAGCATGCAAAGCTACCAGGCGTATGTATCCATCGTCCTCCTGGGACTGATCTGAGGCAGGTATTTTGGTCAGTCGGGAGAGGGCATCTGCAATATTCTGTCTGGATGGCACATAACAAACTTGATAATTGTACGGTTGTAGACGCAGAACCCAGCGCTCTATCCTGGCTGAAGGTTTGGATTTCCTTGAATAGATTATTTTGAGTGCTTCATGGTCTGTTACGAGGTCAAACTGTGGCAGCCCATACAAGTAGAGGTGGAAGCGTTCACATGCCCAAACTAAGGCTAGTGCTTCTTTCTCAGTTTGACTATAGCGGCGCTCCACTTGAAACTACGACTGGCGTAACAGACAGCACGACTTTCTCCATTCTTCTCTTGGACCAACACTGCTCCGAGCCCCACCGGACTGGCATCTGCAATAACACGAGTAGGTGCATCCTTGTCAAAGTACGCTAAGACTGGTGCACTTGCGACTTGACTCTTCAATTTCTGGAATGAGGTCTCTTGCTCCTTGCTCCACATAAACGGTTCTCCTTTTCTTGCAAGTCTTCTCAGGGGATCAGCAGTTGCAAAATCGGGTATAAACCTTGCACTGAATCCGACAAGACCCAAGAAGCTACGAACTTCTGAGGGTGTCTGCGGTTGACTTGCTTCAGCAACACCTCTGACTTTTTCCTCAGTAGGCCCGACTCCATGTTTGCTGAGCAAAAGACCCATAAACACTACTTTGTTCATCCTGAAGGTGCACTTCTCTGCATTCAAGGTTAGCTGCTTCTCACTAAGACGCTCCAACACGCGCTGTAAGTTCTTATCATGTTCCTCAGTGTCTCGACCATGAACAATGAGGTCATCTGCTATATTAGCCACTCCTCGGAGACCAGCCATTGACTGGGCGATAATATGCTGGTACTTCTCTGGCGCAGCATTGACGCCAAAGCTCAAACGCTTGTACCGGAATATTCCGTCATGGGTGGCAAAAGCAGTGATATCCCTTGAATCAGCATCCAACTCGATCTGGTGGAAACCCCACCTCAAATCTAATTTCGAGAACACAGCGCTCCCATTTAGGCTCTCCAGCACCTCATCTATAGTTGGTATGGGCAATCTCTCACGGACAATAGCTTCATTGGCCCTACGCATATCGACACATAACCTTATGTCCCCTGACGCTTTTGGCACAACAACAACCGGGCTAACCCATGCTGTGGGCCCCTCAACCTTTTCAATTATGTCCTTCTCAAGAAGTTCATTAACCTTTGCAGTTACTTTATCCTTCAGGGAAAAAGGTACTCTACGCATCTTTTGAACCACTGGGGTTACACTAGGATCAACGTGTAACTTCAACTGGTAACCTTTCAGTTTCCCGATCCCATGAAACACACTGGGGTACTTTTCCTCGAGTTGTCCCACAAAAGTGCTATTAACAGTGTTATAGTTCCCTGTGTCAAGAGTTCCAGCTGGATCCACACGAAGGATTCTAAGATCTACAGCAGTCGAATATCCTAGCAAACAGCGACCCATTTTGACAACAATGAAATCTGCCACAATCTTCGTGTTGCCAACAGAAACTTCTGACTGAAACTGACCTTCGATTTCAAGTGCACGACCCCCATAAGCATACAACTTTCTTGTGCTGGGTTGCAACTGAATTTTAAGTCCCTGTTGCTTTAACTCTTTAACAGTGTCCATGCTTATTAGATTGCTCCCAGATCCAGAGTCAACTAACACATCCCTGTTGACTCCCCCAATGCTTACACAAATCACTGGCTCAGCAGAAGCGGCCAAATTGCATGTCTGCTCTTCTACAGTAAAGGCAAATGAATCATTCTCACCTGGGAGTTCCAAAGGTCCCTCTACAAAATTAGTCTGACCTCCTTTTCCTTGACTTTGATGTCTTCCTCCCCGTCGTGAAGTGGTATTTGGCTTCGCAAACTTCGGGATCCTTCCCCCCTTGCAACAGTTAGCATAGTGTCCGTACTTGCCACACTTACTACACTTGCGTCCACGAGCTGGACAATTGCCGTCTTTAGCAAAGTGACCTTCTTTTCCACAGTTGAAACAAACACCTTTACCTTTCGATCCACGCCCAGACCTTTCTTCAACAACATTAGTCCCTGCTCCCCCAATTGCTCCGGGTTCTTGTTGTTCTTGGTTTGCCGCACCCATTTGACTCGCCTGCTCGCGCGAAGCTTCCCACTTTCGGACCTTATCCATCGCCACTTCTAGCGTAATATTATTCACCTCGAGTAATTTCTTCTTCAGCTCAACATTGGAGATCTTTTCGATCAGCTGATCTCGCAAATTTTCCTCCAGAGCTTCGCCAAAATTGCAGTGACGAGCTTGTTTTCGTAGACGAACGATAAATTTGTCAGCGGTCTCCCCCTTGGTCGGCGCAAGTTGTCGAAAAACATGGCGCTCGTATGGCACATTGTCCTCGGCACGAAAATGAGCATCAAGCTTACGAAGACACACTACATACTCGTTATCCAGCTCGGCATTGATCGGCCCTGGATCCGGAAGGTCTTGGAAAATATCTTGGACTGCCATGCCCGCTAAATGAAGTAATTGAGCTTTCTTTCGAGAGGCGCTCGTAATTCCTTTGCCATCGATGTAATATTGGTAGGATCGTTTCCACTGTCGCCACCGTTCGGCGACCTGAGACGAAGAACCCGTCAAGTCTAAGGGCGGCAACGCTCGTTCCACTGAGTTTGACATCCTCGTCGCCAATTTGTAGTGTTCAAGGGCCACAAAGGTCAACAGATGCTTTTAATAGCAGAACACACGACAATACACACAGTACTCGCTTTCCCGCTCACTACACACTCTTCGTGTCCCGGATGTATTCATGTGAGTAACCGCTGGCCTATAGGTAATACTACAGCTGTTATAACTGCTTGTGAAGTTCTGGAGGGATCACTAGAGCTGTAATATGAGACTCATTAAGAGGTCTAGTTACTTTAGAACACGTTAGAAGAAATGTATAAGTTTTCCTGCGGCAAAACACGTATTTTGGCTTGGTAATTTCTACTTGTATTTCTTGATGTAAATTGCATGCTATGAAATATTAATGAGTTTCAGTTAAGGTCATTCATAATGCTCTACTGCACCTTATTTTATCTGACGATTATCTAAGATACAAAAAATGAATTTTGTGTATTTTTGAAGACTTGAATATAAGCTTACTTTTAAATTGATAATCAATATATTTGTATTTAAATCCTACACTGTAAGTCTGATTGTCAGTGTAGCCTGTGTTGCAGACATAATCTATTGCCAGTTAGTAACATCTGCAAAGCTGTGCCAATATTCTGGGCTCCCAATCCCAATGTGTTTCGATATTCCCTTCAACCTGATTGGCAAACTGACAATGGTATTCTTAACAGGCCAATCATAGCACATATGCAAGTGCTAGTTCACAGGTGGACCAGGGGTTGCCCAGAACCAGGATTTCAGAGCTGTCTCACAGGGGGACTTAACCAGAAGTTTAGTTCTGTCTGTGGTACAGGCTAGTCCACTGGGCATTAATGTTTAATGTATTTTATTTTGCTTAGCTGGGAAGACAAAAATAGAGGGCAGAAGAGCACAAACAAGAGAATATCAAGAAGTATTAAAAAGTATCTCTACCACACAACTCGTAAAAGAGAGATAAAATAAGTAAATGAGGACAAAAATGTTGATACACAGCCATAAAACATAAATGTTGATTACAACTCACTGTCAAATAAGTTAAAAGAAAGGAAGAATGCTGACATTTCGGGGAGTACACTTTTCTTGTTTACAGAAAATCTGCAGCAACAGAAGACACTAAAATCTTGTTGAGCTGGTTCAAGATTTCAATTCTGTTTAGATGGAATCGTCTGACAGTGTCTAGGCCAGTGTACAATAGTGTGCTTCAAAGCTGCTCCTTTGTAAGACATTTCCTGACTTAACATGCCAACTCTCCTTCAAGGACCTCAAGGCTAAGTGTCCATTTCCCTGATATTCACTGTCTTGTCAGGAATCAGTAGAGTTCAACTAGGTGACTGTGTTAACTGTAGTTTTTTTTGTAAGACTTAAAACACTTCAAAGGAAAGACAGAAACTAATGATCTTGCACTAAGGAACTTTGAGGAAATCAAGGTTTCTTGGTGGGGGGGGGGGGGGGGGGGGTGTAGCTGCACATATTTCATAGAGCTTTGAGGAAATCAAGGTTTCTTGGGGGGGGGTGTGCTGCACATATTTCCCTTGGAGATAAGAAAGCAAACACCCTAGATGCAACTATAGGAAATCAAACTAAGCTAGAATTTAATACTGCAATCAGTTTCTCATGTTTATTTTCCATCCCTAAGCATTCTGTTCCTGCTGTAGAAAGGAGTTGGTGGTTGTGTTATAACAACTTCATCCCTCTATTAATCAGAGTAAATGATTGTTAATATTATCCTGATTAGGAGAAGAAAGCTTTCTATTAAAGGCTCCATGGTCTAGAAGACCAAATGTAAATTCCCTATCTGACCTCATTGACATGGAGAAACAAAAAGGGGATGGGCTGACATCCAGTATAGTGATGTGCAGTATTAAGCTGAACAAGGATACAGGAAAACCCACAACTAAAAAAATGGTTTTAAGAACCTGTCAGGCTAAAATTTTGTCAATTAGGCTGTCTTATAAAAGAACTCTCAAATTTGAAACAGGTTATCAATCATAACTATAACAGGTTATCAATCATAACTATTACAATAAAGCAGTTAAAACTGCTTTATTTTTCTTTAATCATTGTGTTTGGTTGTAATCGATCAGTTGGCTGTAGTCGGACAGTTGCCTGTAATGAGACAGTTACATTAGCCAATCATATTAAGTGCACTCAGCTAAATCCACCAATCACAGAAGTTAATACAATAACCACAGCAACAACCACTCACCCAAACAAAGTGGGGATATTTAATTCAAAATGGATGAATATGCAACATTTTGGCAGTGTCTCCACCAGTGATATTTTCTCTTATTTTGGACATTTTGTATGAACAAACGCTCTTTCACCAAAAAGGAATGCATCAATTTTCTCGGAAATTGTAATGGTTATAATTAATTGGTAACAGGACTTCGTGTCGTCCAAATCAGTCCGTAATCATACTCATGATTTAACAAATCTGACTCCTGCTTCACAGTTGTCTGATTTTGTAACACTTGTATGATTACAGACCGAATTGGACTCCACTCAGTCCTATTACCATTATTTATAAAATCTCTTAAAAAACTTCTGCACACAGTGTACCCTTGGGAAAGTAAGATAAGTCAACATTCATGGTCTTCTTGTGAGACATAGGTGCCTAATTATTACTCCGACTGCAATGCAGTGGTATACAGGTTTTACATATACTAAGGAGTGAGCTGAACACCACTAAATACTTTTACCTCAGAGCTACAATGTATTTCTTTCTTCAGAAAATAAGGACCTACCGCAAATCCTCTATTAAGCCCCCTGGGGGGCTTATTTTTTTCAAGCACTTTTGAGGGGGGGGGGCTTAATAGAGAGGGGGGGCTTATTTAATTTAGCGAAACACATCACCTGTAGCAAAAATACCGTGGTATGAGACAGAGTAGACTTACGCGTTGTACAATTACAGTCAAAAGTATTTAATTCACTTGTGGGAGTCTAAAAGTAACAAAACAAAAATGAGCTTTCGGCCTCATGTTCTTCGGACTTGTGGTTCCCGGGCGGTACACTGCTTTGTCTAACGACAAGAAAATGGTGGTAATTCTCCACAGAGAGCTAGAGTGCAAAATTGAGAAAGTTCAGCATATGAAGTTGGACTCATGCCGCCGAAGACCAAAAACAATATGAACTTCCAGCCTGAATAAATCATAACTGATCAGAATAAGGATTGTGGGAGGGGGAGGGGGGGCTTAATAGAGGATTTACGGTATTTGAGACTGCACCTAATTAATAGCCTTAACCCTTTAAGTCCCAATAGTGTCCAAGATCAATCTTCTTACAATTATCCATACACTGTAAAGAGACAAGTTATGAGAATCAATAAAATGATCACCCAAGAGAAAATACTTTGATCTTTGAACAATTCTCTCAACTAATTCTTTAAGGAAATGTATGGAGATCAGTTTGGAGAATTTGTATGTGGACACTGGGGATTAAAGGGTTAATCTCTGCTAATTAACTTGTATGTCAGAACCTGACCTGTTTAGGCTAACTTGGGAAAATACAGGTTCTTAGTTGCACGTTTTTTACTAGTAATTAAATTTGATGGAAAAAAGATTATCTAAAATTAACATAGCCAACTCCATCTTTCAGACCTGCAATTTATTTAAGGCTGTCTTATAAAGGAACGTCAAGTACAGCATGTATTTTTTTTTCAGCTTTAATAAATTGCAGACTATTTGAATGATCTGTTTAGAAAATCCTCTTAACAGATGGAATGGGAAAATGTCAATTAATAAATCCTTTGATCACACTGTCTTCTGCTTTCCTCTTGCCAAACCATCCTTCCCTACAGAGGAGCAAAGGTTGGAACAATTATCAAAAAAATAAAACAAAGACAAGAGATTACACCTGAAACCCCTCTTTACTGTTACTTTAACACCCAGGGAGAAGGTTGTGGTACTTCTATACAGGTATGTGCCATGGAGTAAGTACACTACTTGGCTTGGTTCTCTGATGCTTTGGTAGCTGGGTTCCTTTGTAAAATTATACTAGCTCACTATCACTACATAAACTTCAGGGGTGTCAAAATGTTTTAAAGTATGCGGCCGAATCTGGAGGCTGTGACAATAATTATTGAGGGGCCACAAGGCCCCTGAAGCTAGGGGGGAATAGAATTGCTGGCAACATACAGTCAAGTAGCCGATGGAGCTCCAGCAGTCACCAGCTTGTTTTGAAACCACTGAAACCTCTGTTTAAAACTGAAGATACATCAATGGGATCAAGATATGAACTTGAGCCTAGAACTACTGAATATTAAAAAAAACCCACTCTTTTCAGGCAAATCAAGCCATTTGAAGATTAAAATAGGCATGGAAACACTCTATGACACAAAAAAGATGTTTACAATAATATTATCTAGATTCACCCAATATTTGCTAGACCTTCACTTGCTGGAGGATGTGTTAAACAACTTGGACATTGCATTGAAAGCCTGTTGTCAAGGATACAACTAAGAAGAGATGGTATTTACAACATACCTAGACTGTATTTTTCAGTAGATACTGGAAAAGAATCAAGAAAGCATTGTGAATCTAAGAATTAAAGAATTGGAGCCAAATACAGGATCAAAGGACAGTCAATAAAAAGGAATGTGGATATTGTTTTGGAAAAAGGAAATAAATACAGCTTAAATGTCTGAGGGCTGATTTGCACATTTCAATTCATACATGTAATTTATTGATAATATTTTGATGTTTCTTTTTTTTAGAACAATAATATCGTTGTTGAATCAAATAAGGTACGAGAATAAAATTTCAGTATTTCCTTTAACACTAGAAGAAAAACTGTTGTATACATAATAACTATACACAGCTGTATATCATTAATATTGTGGTTCAATTTTATCCCTGGATAATTTTATCTTCCTTTGTGTCATACTCATTATCATACATTTTCATACCCCAAAACACAGGAAAAATTTAAATTGAAGTATAAAGCAAAAGCACAACAAATAAATGCAATTAGCCAGTCTTCCACTCTGGAGTGGACGGAATTATGTCTAAACAAATTTGATAGATGACTGGTGATAAGCTACAGCTAAAAATGTAGCTTGTTCATGCCATCCTCATTAATCTTATCAACAATGTTACAATTGTTAATGATATATGAAATGAATCATATATGAACTGCGGAAATGAAGTGAAATGTTCATTTCAATGTTACAATTAATATACAGTTACAGATGACCAGCTCTTCATAATTGGAGGAAACAACCACAAGGAACTACCTATTAATGTCAAAAATGAAAAAAGAAGCTGACAGAAAATACTGTCCATGTATTGCCAAAAGAAAAAAAATGATCACTAGCTCACTCAAAGCTGCACTGTCCATGTATGGCCGAAACAAAACAAAAATGATCACTGGCTCACTCAAAGTGATCACTGGGTGACTGTGATCTCTCCAGGCCCCGGTTGTTCAAACGTTGGATAGCGCTATCCACTGGATAAATCTCTATCCAGCGGAGAAGTATCTGGGAAACCAATTGCACTATCCACTCGATAGAGATTTATCCATCGGATAGCGCTATCCACGTTTTGAACAACTGGGGCCAGAACTTCAAACCTCTAAAGCAGTTATAACAGCTGTTTTGTTTTTTCACTTTAATGTCATTCTTTGATAATTTACTAATTAAAAACATAACTGTAATCACTGGTGATAAGCTACAGCTACAAATGTAACTTGTTCATGCCATCCTCATTTCTTATCAACAATGTCCAAATTAATATATCGTTACAGATGACTAGCTCTTCATTGGAGGAAACTACCACAAGGAACTACCTATTAATGCCAAAAATGAAAAAGAAGCTGACAGAAAATACTGTGAGTGACTGCTTCTCCTAAAAAGTTTGAACTCTCTGTTGGATACTCCCTTTTGCCTCACTAGCTACAGGTACATACCCCTCCCCCTTCAGGTTTGTTACACTTGCAAGCTTAGAAAAAAATGAAGGGCACAAACTTTCTTGATTTCTCTCAGATAATAACAATTTGGACTACTTTTGGGCTTAAGACTTGTTCTAAACATAAATCTTCAAAGGCAAATTAAATGCTAAAAAGCCAACACTAACCTTCCAGAAGCACGTAACATGTGACCGTTTCGAAATCAGTAGAGTAGAGCTTTCAGCAACTTTACGTCGACTGGCAAAGCCTTCCACCTGTTAACACTTAAACTGTGACCATAGGCTTTTTCTCCACGGTATTTCGCTATTTTGATTGATGACTTCGGTGAATCAGAAGCTGCAAAAGCCAAAATCTTGAGTGACGCTCGATTTGACACAGAGAAAGACTCACGATTACATTGCTCAAACTGTACAGTCGAGAAGAGCTTTGAGCAACTTTACGTCGAGTGATAAAGCCTTCCAGCACTCAACACTTTAAACTGTGACCATCAACTTTTTCTCCATTCTATTCCACTCAGGACAGGCTATTTTGTTTGACAATTTCGGTAAATCAGAAGGTACAACAACCAACACCTTGAGCGGACACTCGTTTTGAAACAGCAAAAAACTCGCCATGACAGGACAATTGGGTAGAGCTTTCAGCAACTTTACGTCGAATGATAAAGCCTTCAAGCAGTTGACACTTTAAAATGTGACCATCTGTGTTAGTTCGAATCACGACAGACTCGAAGAATTTCAGCCAACTTTATTTTGAACGTCGAAAACGCACTACTTTCACAATGTAAATCTTGTATCAGCTTGTAGATAACAATCGTACTCAAACGACAGCAAACGAAGACATTGGGCGCAGACCTCGTGGTCGGTTCGTAGAAACTTGTATGTGGTTTTCTAGCAAATTACAGAGGTAAATATCACTCGAAGTTATCATAACAATCCTCAAATGTAGAAAAAAGGCTAACTTACCGAACTGTTCGGCTTCAGAATGCTAATACAGGTAGAATATACTCAAATACTATCCTCGCTCACGATAACAAACTCGACCAAGGCAAAAATGTTTTTGAGTCACGTGACGATAAACAAACAAATTACTCCTAAGGGGAGTCGGGAGCGACAATCTGCGTTTTTCCCATTCCATTCCTCTCAGGATAGGCAATTTTGATTGATGACTTCGATGAATCAGAAGCCGCAAAAGCCAAACTTTTGAGTGACGCTCGATGACAAACAGCGAAAGACTCGCCATAATATTCCTCAAAACCACACAGTTTGAGGGGAGGTTTCTGAAACTTTACGAACCGAGATAATAACCTTCCAGCGGTGAACACTTTAAACTGTGGCCATCGGCGTTTTCCCCATTCTATTTCGCTCAGGAGATTATATTTTGCTTGATGACTTCTCTACATCAGAGGCCGCAAAAGCCGCAAAACGTTAACGACACTCGTTTTGAAACATCGCAAGACTCGCCATGACATTCCCCGCAGCTGCATGATATTTATCGTTAAAATAATACTAAATCTTCTTTGTTTGGTCATGACATTTGCTGGAAGCCCGGCTATATCCCTTTTCAACTCACTCAGGATTCAACATACTTAATTCCATTAGCCTGTGGGTTAAAATAACGAAGAAACCAAATAACATCGGAGTCCGTCTTGGTGCTTCGCACAAAAACAGAGCAGAAACTCTGCAACCGGATGTGATGTCATACAGCGGTGGATCATAGGTATACGAAAGAAGTACTAGGCGCTATTGGAGTCGTGGCCCCCCTCCCCCCCCCCCCCCCCTGGTTTTGATTTAAAAAATAGCCTATTATATCACAAATGTTGTTAATGTTATGATTAATTGGTAACAGAACTTCGTGTCGTCCAATTCGGTCTGTAATCATACTCGTGATTAAACAAATCGGACTCCCGCTACGCGGTCGTCCGATTTTGTTAATCACTCGTATGATTACAGACCGAATTGGACTCCACTCAGTCCTGTTACCATTACCAATAACGGGCAAAATTATGGTTCTTTGTTTCTTCTGGGGACTAAGCGCTCCGCCCAAGGGGGGAGAGCCCTGGAGACTAAGCGCTCCGCCCAAGGGGGGAGAGCCCTGGGGACTAAGCGCTCCGCCCAAGGGGAGAGAGCCCTGGGGACTAAGCGCTTCGCCCAATAGGCCTAGACAGATTGTGCTCGCAATATCAGGAAAAGTTGCTCATTTAAAGCCAAAAAGTTGCTAAAATGTTGCCCAAAAACCCAAAAAGTTGCTACTTTAATATATCAATATTTCATACAAATATTATTAAATATCATCGATCATTGTTCTTTTTGGATAATTGGAACTTAAGAAAGTTCAATATATCAATCTGAAGTGTATATCTTGGGCACATGTATATTATAAAAGGTTTACACAGTTGCAGAACAAAATTTAATATATTAAATGCTCTTGCATCTTATTGAGCAATGTCAACAAATTAAAGAAAATAACAACAATGTGCGTGCTAAATACTCTGTTCAGTCACGTAACCAAATTTAACAATGTTACATGTTAATTTTTGTGATTCTTATTAGACATATCAATACAAAGTTGCTCAGAAAGCCAAAAGTTGCTCAAGGTTGCTAAAATTGGAAAAAGTTCAAAAGTTGCTCAAAAGTTGCCGAGCACAATCTGTCTGGGCCTACCGCCCAAGGGGGGAGAGCCCTGGGGACTAAGACATTCTCCTATAAAAGGGTGATTTTGATAGCTTGAATTAGTGCACACTTTTTCCTTGACGGTTTCATTGAGAGGAGAGAGCGCAATCTAAGGGGAAAATGAACAGCCATATTTTTCATCTAATTGTAAGTACCGAACGCTCCTACTGCAAAAACTGAAACTTTAATCTTGCTTGTTAGCAAAACGTAGCGAAATGACTGTTTTATTTGTTTCAATGAACGCCGAAGAACTGATACATTTCTTTCGTACCATATTTCGACATATTCCATTATGGGACGAAAAGTATTCAGAATTTAACCCGATATTGGCCTCTTTTTTATTAATGTAATTCATTTTTATTTGAAGCCCAAAAAGGAGCTGAAACCATTAATACACCTGAATTAATTTTGACTTCTCTCTGTCAAATCAGTTGGTTACTAACGGTAAACATATAATTCTGCAAGCAGAATACTGCAATGCTGATCGCACTACGTGAAATTTAACTCTGCAAGACATCAACAAGACACCGAAAGAACTCAAAACATAGCGGGTTTGTAGCCATAGACAGCTGTTTCGCCCTTTTTGGGGCTCGTCAGTATGGCGTAACAGAGAAAACTCTGATGCAAAATAACCGCGCAGTATGATTTTAAGCCCTGACCCAGAACTCTCAACACCCACAGAATCACGCCATACCACGTGCTTTCTGGGGGGCAAGAGTCCAAGTGTCAAGTTGATGTCTCGCAGAGAAAATAAAAAAATTGGCCAAAACCAACCTGAAAACATGGACAAAACCATGCAAAAATTACAGCATATCGGATCTATAAAAGATCTACGGTCCAAAAATACATAAAGTACAAACATAAACCACGAGGGACTGCACTGGACCGCAAACGAATATGCCGAAGAACGTAGGATCTGTAAAGACCTGATCAGCAAAAATAAAAATGTAGACATATAATTCTGCAAGCAGAATAGTGCAATGCTGATCGTACTACGTGAAATTTAACTCTGCGAGACATCAACTTGACACTTGGACTCTTGCCCCCCAGAAAGCACGTGGTATGGCGTGATTCTGTGGGTGTTGAGAGTTCTGGGTCAGGGCTTAAAATCATAGTGCGCAGTTATTTTGCATCAGAGTTTTCTCTGTTACGCCATACTGACGAGCCCCAAAAAGGGCGAAACAGCTGTCTATGGCTACAAACCCGCTATGTTTTGAGTTCTTTCGGAGTCTTGTTGATGTCTTGCAGAGTTAAATTTCACGTAGTACGATCAGCATTGCAGTATTCTGCTTGCAGAATTATATGTCTACATTTTTATTTTTGCTGATCAGGTCTTTACAGATCCTACGTTCTTCGGCATATTCGTTTGCGGTCCAGTGCAGTCCCTCGTGGTTTATGTTTGTACTAACGGTAAACTGGATTCGCAATCTAGGATCAACTGTCCAACAATGATCTGTCCCTGTTTTGTCCGAGAGATAATTGTTATATTTTAAAAAATATTTCTTGTAGGGTTATAACTAAATCCTGGTAAAGTAGAAGATTATAGCTCTTCACGATAACAAACCTGTCAAAGAATACAGATGAACGTACTTTACTGATGGAAGCGTATAATTTGTCATTAAGTTAATATCCTTTTTGTCTTCGCGTAAAGGTTTTTACCCTGATCTACAGTGAAATTCGTAAAATTTAACCATTTAAACAATGCATTTCGTCTTTTTTTACAACCGCGACTGACGGAACGTTCTCATTAGGTTTGATTTTCGGTTCGAATGTACGAAGAACCCATAAAAGCCTCAATTTATTTCTTGCGAGTGTTAACAAGACAGCATACGAGATAGGTCTCTTTGCTTGACGGCAAAATCCAGAACTTTGTTGCATGTCTTAGGCATGCGCACTTGGCCAGGCTTCCGCGACAAGTCTTACATGAAGTCGTACTAAGTATACTTTTCCCTTTTTTAGATGGTTAAGGGACCAGAATCCTTTTCGTTTTCCTTTCATATTCAAATTTGGTAATCCCAGTGAGGTTTAAACAACAAAAGCTTTAATTTGCCTAAGAAAGCAAACCCTCAAGGATTGTGGTTGTAATAACGAACGAACAGCAGGAGGCAGTTATTGATGAGTTGCAGAATTCGGCAAAGGATATTCCAACACGATCTCACTCCTTGGATTACCTCATCACTGAAAGTGAAATTCGCACTGCAGCTGGAAAACTCAAAAACAACAAATCTTCTTTTTCCGACAAAATCAAAAACGAAATGATCAAATCTAGCTTCAACGAATTAATGCCTGTTTATCTAAAACTATTTAACACGGTCCTCTCTTTCCTTTAAGGCATACAATAGTTCAAATAATTGGATTATAATTTTTAATAGTCTTAAGCCCTTAACCACACAGTTGAAGATAAAACCAATAAGTCGACAATAAATGTATTTATTGCCTCCTTCTTAGGTTGGATTGATCCTGCAGTTCCATTTGCCTGGAAGTAATAGTCTATCTTGCAAACCAGTGAATACTGGCCGCGTTTTAACCATCAAGTCTTATAAAACGAACAAATATCTCAAAGTTGAATGGAAGAATAACACGACCAAGTTGTCATTTACAGGAAATCCAAGCGACTGTGGCATTTGTAAGTTATCAAACCAAATATATTAATATTGTTTCCTCCAAAGAAAGCTGGGTTCTTTCGCTAGAGAGGATAGAAAAACTGTGGCGTACAAATACAAGACCAACGTTTAACCAACTATAATTGAGGGTGAAAGACAATCTTAAGCAGGTCATAGGGGTGAGAGAATCAATGTATAGCTAATCCAGA
Organism: Porites divaricata; assembly: GCA_038088405.1. Taxonomy (NCBI): domain Eukaryota; kingdom Metazoa; phylum Cnidaria; class Anthozoa; order Scleractinia; family Poritidae; genus Porites; species Porites divaricata. The sequence continues at coordinate 1,017,743 of JBBMOI010000023.1, forward strand.
AATCAGTATTTTTAGGATTGGCAATGATACTTTAAGGATATAAAAGATAATGTTCTTGATTGTAGTTCTGCAAAACAACAATGTAACAATTACAATCGTCATCATCATCATCATCATTATTATAATTAATATTATTATTTTATCATTGTCTTGATCGTAGCAGGAGATTTGAAAACGTTACTGCTAAAATAGACCTTTTTAGTCAAGAGGTTTTCCATTCTTGCCTTTATAAATGGCTGCATTTTTGTATCGTTTTGTTTCAGATTTTCTTCCTCAGATCAATCAGAGCACATACGAATACGCATTCTCACTTGATAACAAGACAAACTATTATCTAGCTATAGAACACGGCAAGATGGTTGTGAAGGTAGGCGTACCTCTTAAAGGAAGAAAAAAATTACGAGCGTTGAGTGATAGAGTTTTTGCGTCTACAATTCTACTAATTTATAAGGTTTATTCAGTTAATCGTGAGTTCAAACCCATCTGAAACTCAGAAAATGCTTTCTGGGTTCTTCTCTCCACACGTCATTCTATTTATTATATGGATAATGAATTACTCAAACTTGTTTTTCAGGTTAACGTGAAATACATTACACTACCCATAATCCCTTGTTTTTTATCGACTAAACTTTTTCATTATATCGTAAACACCAATACTTGAGCTTTCACTCGTGAAGCCTGTTATCAGTTCACACGATGAGCAAGAATGGCCGCACAGTTGGGCAGTGGGCGGCCTTCTGGTGACATCACATCCACGTTTCAACTTCTCTCCTTTGAAGTTTCTGTGTAGCTTTGACTAGCTTTAAAAAACGGAGCATTGATAGAGAGAGTGGATGAAATGAGCGCAACGTTTGTCGTCAAGTTTATCAGTTAATTTATTATTACTGTCACGATTAATTGACGTAAAATGGTTGCTTTAATTAGCTTTTACCTTTTTCAGAAGTAGAAAGATTACCGTTGCGGCCGCTTGAAGACATGAAATTTCACTTAATCTAGTGATGAGAAAAATATTTCACGAGTGAGCGACCTTGTAAGTTTATCTATGCATGTTATCATCTATTTGCAGAAGATGGATCCGTCTGGAGGTCAGCTTGGGAACGAATGTCGTTTCCAATTGAGGAGAATCAGCTTGAGTTACAGCCTGGGAGGAAACACAGATGTCTCAGAGGACTATCATTTCGTTGTTTCCATGTCAACTAACAATTCTAAGTACAACGCCATCACAAGTAACAGGTTCGGGAAAATTTCTTTGGGAAATTGGAAGGACTGTAGAGGATGGTTTGATATATCGGAATATAACCAGCAAAAATGATGATTAAGAGATCTCATTTCATAAGGAAGAGATTTATATGTAAACTTAACTTAACAGGAAACCAGATGCTGTTTTAGCGTTCAATTGACCGACTTCCCCAAAAATCAACATAAGTTTTAAAACTGCTTGTTTTTTCTATGACAAACAATTTTGAAAAAAAAACCTATCTTTTTCTTTCCCAAGCTGCAATCCTTTCTTAGCTTCGATTGTGGTAAAAGAAAGACGTAAATTGCTCCAAGTCAAAGTGTTCATTTTATTGCAGTAAAAGCCTCGCTTGATTTTTTTTTTTCTGAATTTTCGTGACAATGACCCTCCTTGAGTTCTTTTTTTCTATCTGACCACTAATTATCGGCTCCTGCCACTGGCTGGTTAAAAAAAAGCAATATTCAGTAAGGTAGCTTTTCTTAGCACCCTGAACCGTTTAGATCAATTTTTCTGTGAAGTATATAATTATATTCGGAGAGTGCGGTCAATCAAACGAACCTGTAAAGATTTTAAGTTATTCAACATGCGAAACTACGGACCAAACTGCAAGTTTGGGCAAAGTGAGTTTCTTTGTATTTATGATGTAATAATATAGAAACAAATAGTATTTAAAAAAATACCATAAGTAAAGTATTTTAACAAAAAATACCCTTAATTTATAAATAAGACAATTTTGTAAGAAGTTGCAGATGTAGCGAGATTAAAAAATTAAACGATTCAAGGGCTTTGTTAGTATTTCAACCAATCAGTTAAACGTAACTGATTTAGAGCCAAGGGCGGTTCTGGTGTCCCATTTGGGAAGGTATATTGATTCATTGGTGACTAATTAAAATACTAAATGTAGAAAAAATCTATGTATAAAATGGGAAGAGGTAGGAAATGAAATGAAATCAAATATTTTTTTAGTCTATTAGACTGCAAAAGCCAGAGACGGTGGGACATTTCTCTTTACTATACTGACCGTCTCTACTTGATAAAATTCCTGAAAAGTCCGGGTGTGATGACTGAAACACATAGAATGCTAATAACGCCTTATGAATATTTTTGACAAATACCAGTGAACATGAAAGTTTCTATAAAAAATTTGCAAATCCAAATTTGCAAATCGATTAAGAAGAAAGATTTCAACCGAAGCCAAAAAATGCACCACCTAATACAAACAAAAAACCATTGACGAGTGTCATAACGAGAAAACACCAAAAGTACTGAAGCCATTTCAAGCTACACTGAACTGGCATGGTTTTAAAATACAAAGCAGAGATTAAGTTACAAACAATTCTTACCATGCAGTTGACAATCCTGTAAAAAAAGTTATCAATCCTCATTAGTCGTGTTGTAGATTTGGTGACCATCGTCTCGAGCAATTTCTTTCGCTTTGTTGGGTTATCAACTATCAAAACTTTCATTTGATGTATAGAGGCATCATGAAGACTTGGTAGACGCTTGAAGTGTGCACTTCAGTTTCACTAATATTTGCATAAGAATACTTGACCAACCTTTGTTGTTTGGCTGCTTTTGTATAAAATTTTTCAGTCAACACGTTTTGCACCTTTTTCTGCAATACACCTAAAAAAAAAAAAGAAATACCCTCGGGAGCCGTTTTGAAGCTGTTCAATACACTCACAGCATGTGTCACAGCATGTTTTTTTAAAATAAAGTTTAAAACTTCCCTAGCATCTCACTCGATTTTTGAACTTAGACAAAACACTGCTGTTTGGTATTGAAATCACTACTCACAACTCGTTGATTATAAAAATACGGCTCATCTTCTTTGTCCGAGTGTTTGTTGCATGTTACTAAGGTGTTTTTATACCAATTTTAAAGTAAAAAGTAGAAGCATGATTTCTGCATTTTTCGCTAAAATGCTTAATGAGTATAATTTACCAAAACTAGAATAATTAATGACATAATTTTAAAAATATAAGAGCACTGCTGGTAGCATAAGGCACTTTTGTGAGTACAGTCTATCAAAGCGTATCCCCATAACTTCACCGGCGAAAAATGTCTACGCATGCTCTGCAAAAAATGGCACGTGATCGATTTCGGGCAATGTCATTGGCTCCGAGGCAAAAATGCCCGCGAAATATTGTTGAGATGAGAGAAGCGATGGCAGCTTCAACCTCGTTCCCAGGTTCTCTCTCCTACCCGTCGAGAGACCCTGGTTGGGTCTGGTCACGTGTCTCCCAGAATCTGGGAGATTACAAACAAACAATTTGGGGGAGGGGCGGATAAGTGTGAGATTTGTCTCTACAAAGCGTAGACGTCGAGATCAGTGGAAACTGCGTACCCGACCTTGTCTAAAGGGTCCTGTTTTTTATAGTTTCCGGACTAGTCAAGACAAAACCTCGAACGCCGAATCCTTTGACAGCGAAAGCGTAACTTCCTGCAGAATATCTGGATGTTTATCGGATGTTGCAAAGGAAATAACGGATTCACCACTTGTGCAGTCAAAAATATTTTAGGCGGTTGTATTCATACCGAAACGCAGTAGGCTTAAATTGCCATTTCTATGTTATGGAGGCCACCTTCAGAAAGCAAACGTATGTATTTTCAAAACTATGATTATGCAGTTCGAAGGGGGGCGAAAAGATGTATCAAGCGTCGCCGTCCTCACCGACCTCGAAACTATTAAAATCAAACAGAAGCAACAGGAAAAGAGAATAGGCAGCCCGGACTCAGTTTGATTGTTCAAATGAAAAGAGGTAAACAGAATCTTAGAAGAGTATATTTTTATCCAACGTACAACGGCTCTGTTTTGTATTTTTGTCGTCGTTTAAAATCAACAGAATAGCCGCATAAGTTTCTTTGTTAAAAAATATGGCTTGCACGACTGCCAACAGTTTATTGTTCTTTGTTTAATTTCTGGAGGGTTAGATATATGCTTTAGAAGATTCAAAAAAATGACTGAGCTACATTTGTTTTTTTAATAAAGCTTTCATTTGGACCATATACAAGAAATCCTTTCGCTTTGGAAGGTTATCACTGGGTTATGTTGCCTGTTTTGTCTTTGTTTATACAGCTTTCCGTTAAGTCATTAGAGCTAAAATATTATTTTGATCGTGAATGTCAAATGAATCCTCTGCTCTCAACGTAACTGCTTTGTTTTGTCGCCGCTAATGGTTTAGGTTTTGCATGTACTGATTCGGGCCGATTACCGGCCGCTGTCACCGACAAGCATTGATTCTTTCAAAACAAGTTCAACGAACAGGATTTTCCCTTCAATGCGGATAAACACGCGCTTGTGTCTTACTCCGGATCGTAGATTTTAGTATTGTTGTCATCGGTTTAACTGCGATAACACGAGTTTTTTATTTCTCCGCTGGTAATTCGCTTGTTTATGTGGTGATAGCTCTGTTTAGGCAGAAATGTCTCGAATTTTAGTTATAGTTGGAGGCTTAGCAAATCTGTCTTGCCCTTTCGATCATTGCGTGAACGGTGAAAACGAACCAGACAAAAAAATTGTGAGACAAAGGACTCCTCCCTCGGAATTAATTTTGTTCTGGGACCACGTGACCAGACCCAACCAGGGTCTCTCTCTCTCTCGCTCCGTAGGGACGGGTAGGAGAGAACCCTGGGAACGAGGTTGTGGCAGCTTTTTTCGGCAGTGACAACGTTGCAATTTCTTGCCACTGTAAGAGATCAAAAATTATTTTGGTCGAAGTTTTGACGGAGATGTGTTCTCTAGAGAATATAACGTCCTGAAACTGGCGCAAAATCGCAGTGGCATGGTCTGATTCAGTTTTGTTGACGTTGAGATCGCTGGTTTGCACGTGGAAGACAGGCCAAAAAGGTGGGTAATTTTTACTCTCTTTGTTTACTGCATGTTCCGTGCCACTCGGTACAAAAAGAAATTATAAAGTAGTGGAAGAAAAATTATTGGGCTTTGTTTTGGTATATAAATAAGCTTGTACCGAGTGGCACGGAAGCGACAGTTTTGTTAAATGTGTATCCCGTTTTTGTGTCAACATTCGACTGTTGATCGAAGAGCGTATTACAACGCTACCCAAAATGTTGTTTGTTGTTTAGTTCGAGTTTCCTATCACGGATTCAACAAAAAAAAAGTAGAGGGACAGACATTTTTGGGCTTTGTTTTGTTAATATGACTTAGCTTGTACTTTGTTGCTCGAAAAACGATATTTAGATGCTAAATCTCCGTGTGTTTACACTGTTTATGGCAGAAAAATAAGCTTACGCTTGGTTCAACTTAATCTCGTGTCACTCGGTACAAAAGAAATATTCTTAGCCATTGCCTTGCTGTGTAAATTGTCTTGTGGCTAGTGGATCGAAAGCGGCCGGGTTGCGGCAGTTTACTAAAGTGCGTAGTTCGTAACGTGATTTTGTCGATCGGTGCAGTCATTTCATTGTTGTTGCACATTATTACAGCTTTGTATGTTTGAGTTTTATCCGAACTGTCGAATGAGAAAATGTGAGAGTGTTTTCATTAAATGCTTAGACCGTCTTGGAGCTACAGTTCGATAGGTCCAGCAACATTTTGATTTGTAAAAAAATTCTGTTTACAATGTGCACAACTGCTTGCACTTTTATAATTGAAGGATCGAAGTTTAGATTATTTTGCTCATAAATTTGGCTTGGGATTATACACACAACGAGTTACTTGTTATTTTCCTCGTTAGGAACCGTACTTACGGACATGATTTCCCCCATGTACAATTTTTTAGTACTAAATTTTTACACACAAGGCTTTCAGTGGGGGGTGCTTCTTTGCTTGAAAATTGGATCCTGGAAGGAGATGAACAGGGTAATTTTCCTGTGAATTCTTTTGTTTTCTGTCCATCGTTTTTGGCTTAATTGTTGGAGCAAAGTTATGAATGAATGATAGAGTTAACATGCTATTAAGTATTCAAAAGTTCTTTCCAAGAAAAAAATAATATTCACAAATTAAACTTACAGGAGTTTAAAGTTTGGAGTAAACTTTGTGTCTTAATGAAATTTTAGTTGGATCATGTTGTTGACTACAGTTGTGTAGGATATGCAGTTTCTAATTTTGATCTTCTGTCAGAGTTATGTGAGAACACTCGAATACAGATCTCATTCAAACATTATAGGTTCATTGTCAATTATTGTTTGTTTCTATTCCTATAAACTTAGCATCAGGACTACATTTTGCATGGATTTAATGTGATATATATTTGAAGGGGCTGTTGTTTCACAGTGAAGTAGTTTTCACTTTCTTTTTTTTTTATATGAAGTTTAGTTTCTTCTTAGTTGTTGGCTAAGGCAGTGTTGAGGTATCTAACATATTGACATACTTTATTGTTCATTTCTCTTCAGAAAAGATTGACTGATCCTGAATCAAACAAAGTGCAACCTCACAAACAAGATTTTTGACGAACAAATGTGTACTCATGCAAGGATAGCATATGTCCCTGACAGTGTCAATAAAATTTATTGATGGAAACATCTGGGTTTTTACTTCTTTGTAGCACTTTTAACTACGCATCACTTTTCTAACCTATATACTAAAAAGATATAATCAGTACTTTTTCCAACATATTTGCAATCAAAGTTCTCTTCTTTTATATATAGTATTCCCCTAATTTTAAAATTTCATCATCTTATTCGCATCAAGCACAGTAACCATTGAAAAGAAAAGAGAAAAAAAAACCTGCTCGGTCATAGACGGCTTTAAAGTTTTGATATTAAAACCACACCCGTTCACAATGAGAAGAACATGAATGCAGACACTGAAGTTTATTTAGCTCGTGTTCATGCTTTTTTTTTCATAAATTAGAAAGTCTTGCTGAGAAACATAATTTTGCTTATCTTTTCGGGAAAAAAAAAATTAAATAAATAACTTCCAGGTGTCTAAGCAATTTCAAAGGACCCATAGTGTCTTATTTCGCCGCTGCACTGAGCTGTGAACAAAGGCCGTTCTTTTTAGTGACCCGGCTTTTTTCAACATTGTCATCCTTCGTGATCCGGCCAAACCGCGAGAATCGCAGGCAACGAATCCCATAGGAATAGGTGGAAAAGGATAGTAAAAAGTATAGGCTACTCTAAAAATATCCGTATATGCATTTGCAACTCATATTAAGCCGCAATTAATCTTCTTTCCACTGGAATAAACAAACGATGGAGGTATTGCCGCCATTTTGAATTTGGCAATGTCACGTGGTCGCTCATCGACCAATCAGGCATTTGTCGCCGGTGAATCCCCATAACACTTTTGATTGTATGCGCATGCGTACACCTCCACCACAAATACTTCTAAATGCATTTTTCATATATGCAAAGAGGTTGCACGGATTGGGGACTAGACGAGTAAACTGCCGCTTATCCCGGAGAAAAAGCTGAGATAAAAGATACTGCGAAGATGTCATTGCCATATACGGACAAAGATGACGTCTTACCCGCACCCGTAAATCGGAAACAGTGTATCTTAAGGTCCGAGCAGGTCAAAATTAATCAGTCCCATTCCAAACCACATCTCCTCTTGGAGGCAGAGAGTCAGTGCTACGCGACGCCATGTTGTTAAGTTTTAAAGTACTTTTTCTCTTGCACGGTCACCACATGCAACACGAACGGGAAAGTTATCAAAGGAAAGCGAAAAGGACCGCTATTTTTAGCGATTACTTTTACGAGACACGATGATACTCAACTTGAAAAAAGCCTAACTGTTTCATTCCCAAGTTGCAGTCCTTTTTCTTAGCTTCATTTGTCACGAAAGAAAGCGGATAAATTGCTCCACCGCAGCATTCACTCATTTTATTGTATTAAAATTATCGTTTGATTTTTTATTTTTCTGAATTGTCGTGACAGTGAGACTTACATGTACCCTCCCACGAGGTCATTTCTCTATCTGATCACTGGCTCATTGGTAAAATGCAATATTCTGTAAAGAAGCTTTTCAGAGCACCGTGGGTTTACATAAATGTTTCTGTGAAGTTTGATTTCGGAGCAGTACGGTCAATCAAACAAACCTGTAAAAAGAGGGGAATGTGTGAACTAAACTTTGAATTTTTGGGCAAAATAAGTGTCTTTGTATTTATAATGTTATACTACTACATGAGAAATTTCTGCAATTTGATTGGCTTAGAGCAGTCGTATTTCAGCTTAATTTGAAGTACCTACACGTGAAAATTACAAACCTTTTGCGGGTAGTAGTATAAACAAATAATAGCATGATTTGTACGTGATATTTGGCATAAATACCACTCGTGATATTTCAAAATGGTCTCAAATTTCACTCGCCTAACGGCTCGTGAAATTACGTATAACAATTTCGAAATATCACTCGTGGTATTTATGCCAAATATCACTACTAATCATGCCATTATCTATACTAATAATTAATATAAACAAATATTCAAAACTTATATATCAAAAATACCCTTAATTTATAAATAAGTCAGTTTTGTAAGAAGTTGGAGACGTAGAGAAATAAGAAAAGTAAACAGCTTAAAGGCTTTGCTATTCAAACAACCTAATTCAAACCAATCAGTTAAAAGTAGTTAGCCAAGAGAGAATAATTTGACATAGAGTGAAACGCCCAGTCTAGCTCTTGGGATTTGTGAATTTCACTCGCATCAATCTAACTACTCTTTCAAGAGCCAATCATTTCTATCGCCCTAAGGGAGTGTTCGTATAAAGGAGTATGTATTCCCTATGTTCGTTCCCTCGTGCTTTCACCATCACGGCGATTACACCTCTGGCGGGAAAAAAATTTTGTCAGGCAAGTCCTATTATTTTTTACCATCTCTATAACACTTATCTTTGTGACCGAATCAGCGCTTTCGCGCCTTTTTTTTGTAGCTTCTCAGTTTCAGTTTTTCAGCCTATGTGAGATGGGTAAGCCTGGTGTGTTAATTCTAGAGCACTCTTTTATCCGCCGTTTAAATAGCTTTACTGATAGTCAACATTTTGATCATCGTTTTCTTTTACAGGAGGCCACCTTGTTTAAAAGACTTAGACCCAGGACTTAATCTACTTGAGCAGAAGTAAAAAAAATATACGGCCTTAAACGAACGAAAACCCATTGAGCTGTCATAACAAGAAAACACCAAACACACTGAACCATTTCAAGTAAACTTTACTGTTGTATTCTTTCTAAATACGGTATACAAAGCAGAGAATAGGGGCTGTTTATATGATACCGGAATGACTTTTGTCAGGAGCCCTGCATTCACATGATGAAATCGAACGGCTCAGCTCAACCCGTTCTTGCTCGAGTGGTTTTCGCGCCAGATCAGATACGCATGCGCCACCAGCTCCAACTACAGGGTTAGTGATTTTCAACCCAGAACGAAGTTCGTTTCAGTTTACCTGATACCAGAATGAAATTTCGTACAAGAAAGAGAATTTCATTCGCAATAAAAATGAATGAGAACCAGGTCGATGAAGGGTCAAAGGTGTGTTCGGAGCATATGATTGATTGGCAATGTCTCTCACTAGGATACCTGCAACACGATGAATTTTTCCCCAAAAGTTAATGTGGAAGACT